>VUYV01000050.1:3525809-3623738 GCA_008711295.1 Anarhynchus alexandrinus | reverse complement strand
TTTTTCATTATTTCTTTTTATTTTATTATTAATATTTCATTAAAGTAGTTTAGTTCCTTCTAAACTCATAAGTCTCTTTTTCCTCCTCTGCCTCTCTCTTTGAAGAGGGGTAGAGGGGAGCATCTGTCGGTCCCATCTGGGTTCCCCCAGGTCCCCAGTAGCCGATTTGGCCTAAACCACGACACTGTGATACAGTTTTCTTTTTCTTATGTAATGTCCTTTGCTCTTTGAAAGTGCTAGAAGTTACTTGAAAAGAAAGGGGGGAAAAAAAGGAAAAAAAAAAAAAGGAAAAAAAAAAAAGCTTGTTCTCTTAAACTGCTTTGTCGGTATCCTAATAGTTGTGATCCCTTGGGATGTCCAAGTGAAAGACCCTGTAGTGCTACCACCATGTGGCCACAAGAAAGTATTCCACCCTCAAGGCTGTCTTGGGTAAAAGAGCAACCACAAAAAAAAGGTGCCCCTCACTTGGAAAATTTGAAGTAGCTACGTAAATGCATTTTTCTGTCAGTTCTTCTACAGTAAATGTCAACCTTTTAGGATAAAAAAGCCACAAAACCAAACAAACCACCACAAACTATTAAGTAAAAGAAACCTTAAAGCAGTAATGATACAAAATTTAAATTGAATAAACATTTGAAGAACCTGCTAGCTGTTTTCTTTTGCTTTCGCTGATTGTTTTCCTTCTTCCTATCCTCTTTGGGAAAGCTGTTCATAGGATTGCAAAAAATATATTTCATTATCGGCATTAATGGTATTGAGATTGGAAGCACGTATCAGCTTAGTTAAGAGACGGAAGATATTGTTGGTCAAATCTCACTGGGGTTGAGCAAGGATGTATCTGGTTATAAATATCGACAGCATTTTGTTATTTGGGTTTTATTTAATGTGACTGGAGTATTTATTACACTTATGATTTCAAGGTCTTATTTAATATGTACTGTAATAAGTAAAAACATATTTCTTGATACACTTTGACTTAAATGCTGTATTAAATTTGTGTTTTATGCCAACAACATGTAGTGACTTTGTAAAGCATCCAGAGTTTATATGGTTGGACTTGATGATCTTAAAGGTCCCTTCCAACCTAGACAATTCTATGGTTCTAAATGAGAAAAGGTCTGTAGGAAAATAAGTATATAGTAACTTTTTCAGCTATAGGAGGAAAGTGGTGTATTTTTTTTCTTTCTTATAGCATGCAGAAGAAATGAAGTCCTAAAGAGGAAAGTGTCTGTCTTAGATCTCCAAATGAGCAACAGCTGAATCCATGGCAAAAAGGTGCTGTTACAACCTGCTTCTGCCATTATCAGATGGAATTCCTAAGAAGCAGAAAATGTGGGAAGGGGTTGTGCTGACGCTGCCTGTTGCATGGTCTGCACCTGTACTGTTAATGACCATTTCCCATCAAAAGCACAATGGCTTTCAGCAATTTTCTAAAATGTAGGATTGCGGGACCAGCTTCCAAAGAGGATTAAACTGCACCTCTCCATGCCAGTGTAATGAAGCTTTATTTTCAAAGACTGCTGTAACCCTCCAGCAACTCCAGTGTTATCAGGCTGTAGGATCAGAAAGACACTTCCTTTATGTTTGAGTGTGCAGCTGGTGCAGGGATTTCCAGTATATCCTGTGGCGATTTTACTTGACACCTTTTATACAGTGCATATTTGCCAAACTTAAATAGCAGAGAAGGGAAGAAATCATTTGATGCCAGTTGTGATTTAGAACATGACAGCTTAATGAGCATCATAAAATATTACCTAATGCTGTTTCTGTAAATTGGATCAAAATATTTACACTGTTTGAGTGGTTGCCAAGGTGAATTTTATTTGGGAAACATTTTAAATTCTTTTGTTCTTTTTAAAAAATATTTCATAGATAAGGGCAGAATGGAATCAAATTAAAAATAATGTATATTTTTAGACTAGGTAATGTGAATAAGGGTGGCTGTTTCCTAGCACATTCATTTTATTAAGACAGTCTTAAGTCAATGGTTATCAGTGAAATTATATTAAAGATCTTGTAAGATTAAAAAAAATCAATTTCTGAAAAAAAAAAGGTGCATGGAGAGAGATGCTCTGCAGGGAGGAGGATTTGAATGAGACACCGTTTGGTTTAGTTCCAGTTTGTGGTTAACTACTGCATTTTGATGCCATGTGGATATGCTTCTTGAACAATTATTACATCTTTCAAGCAGGATGAGCTACCTCACACAAAGCTACCTCGCTCTCGGTGTGCGGCCAAGATACTTGCACGAGGGAGGATGTCAGTGTGTGGTAAATTCACCTGTTCCTTGCTGAACCCTGGTTTCCCCGACTCTTGTGGATGTAATGGTGCAAGATTACTATGGAAAGGTTTAGAGGGATGATGTTAAAGACATAACCTTCCTAACTCTCCATTTTAAAATTAAATAAAGACCTGATAAAGAGACCCAGAACCCCGCTCCCTTCCCCGGGGCCTTCGCTCTTTCTTTGCCACAAGAATCACAAGCATCAATTTCCACTTAACCTGGTGACTGCGACTAACTGGGAGCAAAGTCTCTGAGCAGCAGTATGGGCCACCCGTAGGATAGAGGTCTGGTGGCAGTGGAGAGACTTAATGATGTTTTCCTCAGAGTATGTATTTCTTCTTTACCGTATACTGCTGCTGACTGGAGTAGGGCTGTTCTGGCAGCCTGGCACATCCTACAGCTTTCATGTCAAACTTTGAATGTTGATGGAACTATTACTGCCGGAAAAAAAAAAAAGTAATTAATGTGTTCTATAAAGGAAACATTTCTTGCTTCAGTAATGCTGATTTTAGTTTTACATGTTTGTTTTTATAGTAGCCTACTTCCTTTTTACAGTCTGTTGCCAGCAAAATAGCATCTATCTGTAATGTGTAATTCTCAAGGGGAAAGAAGGAAATTGCTAACCAGCAGTACAAGTGATATATGAATGATGCTTTTGCAAGTACTATTTTCAAACTCGTGCAGATGCAGAATAAAAACCAGGTCATATGAAAGAGACTGAAAACTTATAGAAACTTAGTTATTTATTTTTTAATTATTATTAATGCATGTTGAAGGTACTGATAAAACGCACACCGTCCTGGGTTGGTGTGCAAAATTGCTTTTGATTTCCATGGTGTAGTTCTTACTTAGAATAGACTCAAGGTCTGCTGAGGAAAGTTTTTTTAAATCCTACTTTTGGTAAGCGAGGAGCATGAACACAGTAACTATATGAGAAACATTTTCTCATTCTGTTTATGTGTGCAAATTGTTGCTGTTAGCTCATTGGAATTGAGTCGGTGGTTTCCTCCTTTGCTGCTTCCCTTCTTCTGTTGTAGTTTTCATTCCCAACAGATCAGTCTTTTTCTCACAAGTCTTTCTGGTAGTAACCACACTGTAGAAAAAAATCTTATAAGATGATGAAGAAAATGTGTAACCAGTCTCTTAGAGGGAACACATTATCTTCCTTCCTTCCGTCATCTTTTGCTGCCGTGTCCTTGTTCATGTACTCTGTTGTTAACTATTTGTACCCCTTCCAGGATTGTTCTCTGTATTATTTTTTCCAATACTGGTTGCTAATATATATTTCAAATATAAATGTAATGTAGTTACATTTATAACTAATTACAGTTTTATATTGTTATATCTATTCAGTATTACATGTTAGTAAGCCTTTTTAGATTTATGTAGCTTTATTGCTCACCTTTTTACCAATGTTTTCCCACTGAACTGTTAGAATTTGCAGTTCTGTTGTGTGTTTTTAAGCAGTTACTGTGTTTTACAGATGGCCGTATTGCAGCAGTACATGGTATGTTCCTTCTAATAAAGCTTTTGGAAAGTGTTCTAAATAATTTTTGCTCATTTATACATAATTAAAGCAGAAATTGCATAACTTAATAAAATACCTATTAACACAATCTTATGTAGTAAGCATAAACACTTACCTGGCCTTTCACACAAAATTTGCTCTATTCTTTTGTCATCAGCTTTGATTATTTTTATTTGTTTTGTTTGTAAAGTATTTCTTGCCTATTAAAAAAAAATAGTAGTAGCATAAGTAAGCAACCTGGGAGAAATTGGTAAGTTTATATGACCATGATTTCCTTTGTGCTTATAACTTCAAATGGTTTAAGTCCGTCCGTGCCATGTTGCTGACTAATACGTTTGTAATATTAAATAGCTATCTGAAATCAAAGCCACCTTCGTACTTACCTGCTCCTTCCTCACCCTCCTTAGCTTTTCCAAGTTGTCCTGCCTATCGGGTAAGCACCTATTTATTGGACAGCAAAATTCCTCTGCATTTTGAAAGATGAACTTAGACTTTATTATTTTTGAATTGTTGAATAATTATGACTTGGTCAAATTTGGTGAAGTATAAAACAAAGTGTGCACACACGCTTTGCTGAATCTTTTCCAGTTTGTGTCTTTTATGGAAAATATAACCAGACAGCCGGTCTCCACACTATGAAAACCAGTCTCTTTCTGTGATTAAAATTGCCAGAATGTCATGTTGAAATTCTCTGAGGGCCAAAGTGGTTTGCACTAGTCATCAGCAAACTTGGGTTTTGGCACTCTGGTTGGCCTTTGGTCTCAAACTTTGCCCAAATTCCAGGGAGAACTGGTAAGCAGGACTGATCTTGTTGTCCTGTTCCCACATACCAACATTGCAACTTAAATAGGAAGCCTTATTGTTTATATTGAAGAGGGCTAAATTCAAGGAGGTGGCATGAACTCCCTTTTCTCCAAAGCTTCCATATAGTGCAATTCGCCATTGCTCCGAGCCCAAACAATGCATGCGGTGCCACTCTGTCTGCTGTCAAACAATTTCAGCGTGCCTTTTTTTAAAAAAAAAAAACCAACCAAGCATGCAGAATAGCTGTGTGATTGCAAACTTAATCTGTGTACTTCAGCAAATAACCTCTAACTTATTTATAGCAGCGTGCATTTTGGAAATTACAGCATTTTTATCCCCTATGGACATAGCTTATTATTTGCTTGGTTACTTTACAATTGTGACTGTTTTTGCCACCCACTGTATATCGTTCTTCAGCGGTTATTTTCAACCACAAATGGAGGTGTTGGCTTTGTGTGGTTCTGTAGCACACAAGACTGTGCTTCCAGAGTTCCCAGAGCCCAAAGTCTGTTTTTTTGCATGACACTGTAAGTTTTTCATCCCAGATAAATACTTTAGAGTTTAGGTAATGTAATAATAGCATGGGACAGGTGTTGGTTATCAAAAGTATAATTAATCCATATTAATGAGGCACCCTATACAGCATTTGGTGTGGAGTACACAGCATAGACCTAGGATTACAGCCACAGCGGTGCATGCGAACCTGCAACTCGCTTTTTCATCTTTGTTTTTACTTCTGTCATTAGTTTAAAGTAGAAGAGAGTTATGAAATCTGATGGTCTTTGGAGGAGAAAAATCCCACAACTATAGCATTTACCGGTGAAAATTTTGTGCTAGCTCCGTCTTCCCAGGGCATTGTGATAAATGGGAGATGGAATATGCTGTATAAAATATCTCAGGAGAACAAAGCAGTCCATAGGTGGCCTGGAGCTTTTTTGGCAGTGTCTAAGTCTGTAAATACTCATTAAGCCACACTTTTTCTCATATGTGGACGTGCACACATACACGATAGAAAAAAAAAAGGCTTGGGAAACTCACTACTGTGTTGGAAGGTTTGAGTGTTGTCTGTAGAAGATGAGGTGGGTTAACTCTCTTTTCCCTTAATTCAGGTATCGTATGTAAAGAACTGTAGAAACTAGAATTACAAACTCATGACTTGGAAGAAGAATTGGAGTTGTTTCTAGTATTTTGTTTTGAAATTGATGAGAATAAATGACTTGAATCTCTGTATGCAGCATATTTGGAAATTCATTCCCCACCCCGTGCTGTGGAGAAAGCCTCATGGCTTGCATGCAGGGAGGAGCTCTCTCACTTAACTATCTCTAGTAAAGTATAATTAATTACCTCAATAGCTGGAGAAGGCTATAGGAATTTCAGCCATTCCACATACAGAAGATGATGATTTTTAGTGAAAAGCCTAATGCTCCCTAATGTGTTTCACTGACTGTGGCTGACAGCAGATGAGGTAGGGACATGCCAGTGCCAGGCATCTGGTGCTCTTCAGGGGTACAGGGAACTGTACTTTAGCGAAGCGCAGAGCAAGGTGCAGATGTTTTTGGCTTTAAGTCTGGTCAGTTTGACCTGTTCCCGTAGCAGAGGTAAGGGCCAGGTGAAAAACAGCCCAGGTTACCAAAGCAGTATAACTGCTTTATTGGGTTGGGTGTAACTGCACTAAACCCTCTTCTTAGCATAATGAGTTGAGCTGCAGTGCCGCGCTGATGTGGCCTCCGACTTCACCTTGGGAGCCAGCTTGGTCTAAACTAGCTCATGGGCTCTGCATGGCAATCCACTGAGAGGTGTAGACTTGCCCAAAGACAGAAGCTGTTTAGTTTCTAGGTTGAGAAACTGCATTAATGATGGTTTGGACCAAATGTGAGTTATAAGTCTTCGTATAACGTAGATCTTACTCAGGAAAATTAATGCTATCGTATAACCATGGAGTGGTAATTATTCATCCCTCTGGAATAGTTTCAGTAAGCAAGTCTGAGAAGGGAATTAACACAGCGAGGGGAACACTCTGCAGGTAATATATCAACCTCGAGCTTTTCAGAAGGCATGAGTCAAGCCTCCCACAAATCATGATATTAAAGGTTTGGGTTTTTTTGCTTTATTTCTTTTTGGATTCTTCAGTCTTTGGGTTCGCATCACATTTTGTTTTTAACTTGGCAGAATAGGAATTTTTAATTAAACCAGTTTTTTTTAAAAAGGCCATTGAGCTTCTTGTGCAACAGTAAAACTGCAAGAACCAAGACTTTAAGACACTAAATATCAGAAAGATATGATAAAATTGTTATTATTAGCAAAGCTAGAGACGATGTACAGAATTATTTCACTGATAGTTCTTCTCAGTCTGCTCTATAATATTAAGATTACTCAAGCTGGAGTAACTACCAGTGTACCCCAGGGGTCAATACTGGGTCCAGTCCTGTTTAGCATCTTCGTTAATGACCTCAGTGATGGGACAGAGTGTACCCTCAGCAAGTTTGCATAGACTACAAAACTCAAAAGTTGTGCTACCATCCAGAGGGACCTTGACAGGCTGGCGAAATGGGCTGATAGGAACCTCATGAAGTTCAGCAAAGAGCAGTGCAAAGTCCTTCCCCTGGGGAGGTACAACCCCAGGCACCAGTCTGGAAAGCAGCTTAGGAGAAAGGGCCTTGGGGGTCCTGGTAGACACCAAGCTGAACATGAGCCAGCAATGTGCCTTTGTGGCAAAGGCAACGAATGGTGTCCTGGGCTGTATTAGACAAAGTAATGCCAGCAGGTGGAGGGAGGTGATCCTTTTCTTTTGCTCAGCACTGGTGAGGCCAGACCAGGAGTTCTGTGTCCAGTTTTGGGCTTCCCAGGTCAAGAGACAGTCCAGTGAAGGGCTCCTAAGATGATGAAGGGACTGGAGAACCTCTCCAATGAGGAAAGGCTGAGAGAGCTGGGACTGTTCAGCCTGGAGAAGAGAAGGCTCAGGGGGATCTCGTCAATGTGTATACACACCTGAATGGAGGGTGCACAGAGCCAGGCTCTTTTCAGTGATGTCCAGTGACAGGACAAGGGGCAATGGGCACACACTGAAGTACAGGAGGTTCCCTCAGAACATCAGGAAACTTTTTTTTTTTTACTGTGAGGGTGACTGAGCACTGGCACAGGTTTCCAGGGAGGTTGCGGCGTCTCCTTTGTTGGAGATACTTAAAAGCTGTCTGGACATGGTCTTGGGGGATGCTCCTTTGAGCTGGGAGGAGCTTTGACCAGGTGGCTTCCGGGGGTGTCTTCCAACCTCTGCTGTTCTGAGATCCTAAGATGATAACTTGGTAGAAGATCTGTTTGCCTGACTGAAGGTGGTGGCCATTGAGGATTTAGTCACGCAGTTGTATTTGCGGTCAGCTGTCTGCTCAGAGGGATGGTTCATCAGAGGGAGGGGTGGGTGTTGACTGCTGCTTGGAATAGGCCCAAAAGACTGATAAGATTATTTCTGTTGCTCCTACACACCGAACCTCTGACAGATGCTTTTCTTCCCCTGATGCTCTCTGTAACTCCTCAGCCTAGTTAGATGCTGTTATCCAGCCGGGGCACAAAAGCAGGTAAATGCCTACAAAGCAAAGTAAGCCTTTTAAGGCTGAGTTTCCGAGCTGTGTAGGGGATTCAGCTGCTTTTGCTGTTATTAGGCAGCTCAGCAAATCTGAATAAAAGGAAAAAATGGTGTGTAGAGGCAAAAATAAATAACATTTTATTACATGTCTATTATTTAAGAGTAATTTATTTTCCTTTTCTCTTCTGCTCACTAATATGCAAACAAGAACAACACAGTCATAGAATCATAGAATGGTTTAGGTTGGAAAGGACCTTGAAGATCGTCGAGTTCCAACACCCCTGCCATGGGCAGGGACACCTCCCACTAGACCAGGTTATTCAGAGCCCCATCCAGCCTGGCCTTGAACACCTCCAGGGATGGGGCAGCCACAACTTCTCTGGGCAACCCGTGCCAGTGCCTCACCACCCTCAAAGTGAAAAATTTCTTTCTAATATCTTGCCACCTCTCTTTTCTCATGTATGGAACTAGGATGGGAATAGCAATCGAGTATAATTTTTGTATCAAATGTTTTGGAGGAAGAAGCAGAGACAATAGAAGAACTAAAGTAACACTTAGGTTGTATGTAATTGCCCTTACTGAGTAAGGAGTGTCTGACAACACAGTCCCTCATATTGTGTTTGCTTGCCTGATTGTTCCTAAGTTTTCAAGATTAATTTTAAAATCCTAGGCAGGTATGGCTGTTATGCTGGAAGAACTGTAGTGTAAGTAGACTCATATATTTAAGAAGGAAAAAAAAAAGTGTTACTCTTCTAAGAGTATTCAGTAGCTGTTAAAACTTGCCTTAATAAATTTTGGAGTCTGTGTGTGGTCACTGCTGCTGTGGCTCTGTCAGCATTTTAGGCATCATAACAGCCAAGCAGGGATGCAGATGTCTGTTGCTTTGTGAACTTGCTGAACGTAGCCATGATTTATGGACACTGAAGTAGAATGATAGTCAATCATGGAGCATTTTTTTTTATCAAAACCAAAGCTTTTTACTTTTTTCTTTTGTGACAGCTGTCAAGAGAGGCAAATTTTCCATTTTCTTGTTTTAGCATTTTACAACAATTTATTTCTTATCTAAAGAACTGAAAATGCAGCCACCCAGCTTGGGTGAGAAATAATAACACCACCCCCTTCCTCCCGCCAGTCCTCCAAATCCTAAAGGGATTGTTCTGAAAAATGCTGAAGCTATATTTTAAATGATCTGCTTTGAGACTTGGCAGGCTCTGATGATATGGAAAAGTGCACATAATGTGGTCACACTGCATGAGCACGTACCCACTTAACCGAGAAATTGAGATACGACTCTAAAGGCAGGGAAATAACCATTGGGTACAATGAAAAATGCCTATCACTTATTAGTGTTTGGTGACTTCCCATTAGTAGGGTAAGGGGAAAAGGGCTTAAGCAGTTTTTCTTTGATTAGTGATTTTATTAGAAGGAATTTAAGGATTGCTTACTTGTTCTGTGTGAAACCTTTTTTTCTTTATTTTCAGAGTAGTTAGCAGGTTCTTCCAAAGGCAATGAGATCTTATGAACCAGTTTCACGGTTCGTATAAACCTATATAAAGCATGTCTTTATAGAAATGCACAGAGCACGTGTTTAACCATCCTGAAATCTTCTATAAGTAATGGAGTGTTCATTTTAAAATTTTAAATATTTAAACTAATACCTTCTACAACATGAAATCCCAATCAAACTTTTCAGGTCTTTTCCATACACCATAAGGAAATGGGAGTAGCATAAAAGTTTAATTCATTTGCAATTTGTACTCATTAACTTAAAGTATTCAGGTAGAGATCTTAATCTGAGCGGTAATTATAAGTTGATTGCTAATCTGTGCTCCACTTAGGGTGTTCAGTTACTTCTTTTCCTGTGACTTTATACATTTGAAGTTACCTAAAAGTGTTTTAATCTTTCAGATCGAGTAGTGCCTGCTCCCCTTCACTCATCTTTGGGTCCCCGGTGCCAGACCAGTCTACTTACCGCCTAAATACTAGATTTTGCTCCCTCCGCAGCCTTTCAAGACTGTTCTTGGCAGCTGGCTTGACAGGGCGGCTGGAGACGAGACTGAAATGCGCTCTGCTTCCTCCAGACAGAGCTCGGTAAACAAACTGCGGTCCTCTGCTTGGCAGGAGGCAGAGCTGCCACTGCTGCCAGCCTGGGGGGGAGGATGCAGAGCGGCGCTGATGCGTGGCAGCAAATACAATATCCCTTTCTGGGTCTTTCGGTGACTTGACTCACACGTTGCTGTAATGTGAAGGTTTGTGAAATAGTCCTCTGCTTCTGCAAGATGTATTAAGAGTACGCTAAGCTTTGGCCTGGTGTACGCACCCGTGGTGCATCTAGCTAAAACTAAATTATAGTAAGCCAGTGGAAAGGAATAATGTATGGCCACAGTAGGTTAGGCTGGGTTCGACTTACTAAGCAGTGATTAAAGCTTAAATAAAAATAAAAAAGTTTTGCAGAATCACTCTGTTGAAAGAATTGGTGGAGCAGAGTTTATTTCTTCATTTTCTTCTTCTCTCATCATAGGGCAAACTTGAAAAGTCTTTCCCTTCAGAGAATTTCCCATTCATTATAAAAAAACCCACCCCAAACACTAGATGTTAATTTTTCCAGCTGCTTTGATCAGCCTTTAGATGTATGAGTATTCCTGTGGCAGGGTATGTAATAACTCTAATAGTGGTTGAAAGGTGAGGATTTTCCTCCTTTAAAGTGAACTAATAACTGTCCATTCAGGATTGTGATTGATCAGATCCTTGGTAGGCTCGCAGGCATACTTTGGCGTTCCTACAAATGTTTACCGACTTTACATACTCCGTGCCAGTATACTCAAGTGCAGTCATATGTCTTACAGCTAGTGTTCAACGCAGGCAGGCCTGCCTTATTTAAATAAGGCCATGTGTAGTTATAAAAAGTAGAAATTCTTGTACGGTTTTAAAATAAAGTATGTGAGAATAAGGTGATGGTCTTCATGTATCTTTCAGGTTACTCTCTCCCGACTTGTTTGCCAATAGTGGAAGTCATGGCTTCATACTCCCAAAATCTTTATGACTAGCTCGCACATAATGAAACTTTCAATTTGCGGGATTTGGGTTTTTTTCTGGCATTAGGCACATCGATTTTTAATTTTTTTTTTAGTATTTTGGGGCTTTCTTCTGTAGATGGTTAATGTAATAACAACATTCCAGTATTTTGAGCTTAAAAAATGAAATTGAAAGAGCAGTAGAACGCATGCTAATACTATCTTGGCTGTTAGTGATAAAAGGAACAATGTTCTTTGTGTTCCATTCATGGAAATCCAGGGATTTGTTTAATTTAAAATGCAATTTTCTTCTTCCCCCTTCTTTTATTTTTTTTTAAACAATTCACAGTTGTAAAACATGTTAAACAGTTCTTTCACTTCAACTTTATCGTGTATGACTTTATCTGTAGTACGGTCTGCATGATTTAAAGCAGTTGCTAACTCCCTTATTAGCTTCATGCTAATCATTCTAAAGTGTAAATACCTTTTGCAAGCAAAGACTTCACTCCTTGGAATAATGTATGCATATTTTGTTTTATACTCTAGTATATGAAGCAGGTGAAGGTAAGAGTTTGACGTTGTGCTAGAGGGCTACTTTTGTTTCTGAAACATGCTTATAAGGATGGTAATGTAAATAACAGAAGTACGGTTTCCATAAAGGGAAAGATGACAAAAATAATTATTTGAAGAATAGCCGTAATCTATATGAAGTGTTTTTTTTCCTTATGCTAATAGGTAACTATTATACAGGTGCATATGCAATATTATGTGTATGATAAATTTTCCCTGACCCTTTATTTGCACAATCTAAGTGTTTTGTGTGAAATACAGATGTGTAGCTATGGTTGTCTTTTGTTACTCTTCTCAGTTCCTTCAAAAGCCTTTGTAGTAGGGATTTAAAATGATGACTACCTTGTTACCGTCTTCAGTGTACCGTTTGAAGGGACGTAGGGCTGTCGTAATTCCATGTCCCACACTCAGTTTTTCTTCTTGGTCGAAGCTGCAGCCGTGAATTGTGTCATGGTGGGGAGGGAAGGGATGGAGGTGGGGGTGGAGGGGTGGCACACCGCTGTGGTTTTGTTTTTGAGGGAGATAAAATACGTTACTTAAAACTGCGACGGTGTCGTCGCGCGCAGGCTGCTTCGCCCGGGGCCGGGAGCGAGCAGCGTGCTGCCGTGCGGTGGGGTTGGTGGCGGCCGCGTGACCGGCCGCTGCGGGCTTCCCGCCGGAGCCCTCCTGCGCGGGGAGATCCGCCGCTGGCTGCCGGGGCCAGCGCGGAGCCATTCTTCCGCCTTCACTTCCTCGGCTCTTTAGCCCCCATTGAGCGGCGAACAGTGGCGGGGGACAAAAGCTGTATACACTGTACAAACAGAGCACCAAAGCGGCAGTACACTGACTCATTCTTCGCTCTGTGTGAGAACTGAGGGGGACTCTATTCACCGCCTTTGTGCCGGTGTCTGTCAACAGCGCTGTTTGAGGCCAGCCCCATTGTGCCGGCCAATGTTTCTTATTGACCCGAGTCTGTGCCCGCAATGTTCCCAGGGTCGAAGTTGCGAGCGAGAGAATGTTTGAAAAGGGGTAATCGTGGGCTAAATGCGTTTTGCTGCATTGTCGTCTGACCTATTAAATCTAAACTGCGGTCCGCGTTCATGCAAACAGGTAATTATGTAGTCACAGCTGCGGCCATTGACATCTGGTTACCGCCCCGTGGAAAAAGGGGATGGGGCGCTCGCCTCTCCCTCCAGGCTCTCAAGCGCTGAACTTTAATGATATTAACTGAAAATAGAGGGTGGATTAGCGAGACTGACAGGTCAACAAGGTGGATACTTTATCCATGTAGGCAGAAAGAAGTCCAAGTGCAGTTGCTTGGGTATTTCTGCTACCTTACATATCAGGTTTTTCCCATAGCTGCGGGCTTGGCTGGGCTCTAGATCCAGTTGTTATTTAGCGGGTTTAGATCAGGAGAGGCTGCAAAATACTTTTGTTATCCTGTCTTGCGGAATGTCTGTGCAGAACAGCTCTGTAAACAGCCACCACGTTAACTAATTTTATTTTATTTTTTTTCTAAACCAAGTGGCTCACAATGGCTCTCATCCCTAGAGGCCGGGTTGCCGGGATTTCCAGATAACAAACCTTCATTATCAATGGGCCAGCATTTCAAAACTTAGTGGTAAGTGTGCAAGGGTAATAAAACATTGCTGGCCATAAATTATTTTAGGGCAACTGCTTTTTCTTTTAATGTACTTTGGAACTGAGATGTAGTATTTGCATGTAAATTAGTCTGACATCTCTCTCATTCCTCTCTGCTCCCCCCCTTCTGCTGGGAGGGAAGAGGTCTCTACGTAACGTACATAATTAATAAAACAGCGTGCTTTTCTGTCTTGTCCAGCTTTCAGTGACGGAGTAGACAACCACCGCTATGGAAATTAGGAGAGAGGGTTACACGGCCCTGGGTGACTTCCGTGGCACATCAAAGCTGGGAGCACATTCGGTGCCGGGCAGCCCTGGCTGCGGGGCGGGAGGGGAGTGCAGCCAGCTGGTAAATCCCTGCTTTAAGGGATCTCTTGCAGGAATGAAGGGCGAGCTGCTTCTCCTTGCCTTTGCATCCCAGCGCTGCTCCTTAGGAGCCAATTATTCTGAGGAGCTGTTGCAACGCGGAGTGTAATGCAACAGGGAGAGTAGGTGCTACATGTTACGGCAAATACATAATATATTTATATACATAATCCTTCATTGTTATGGGAGGACTGTAATTGCTGAAAGTGTGAAACCTTCTCCTGCAAAGGCATGTCCACTGTTGCAGAGCTCTTTATTCATGGAGCAGGGAGGGAGAAAGGCTGCTCTGCTCAGACTCATGGGAACCTGCGTGTATTGTGGATCTCTAAAATTGTCTTGTACAGGCATCTGTTACGTAATTAGCTTTTTCTCTTTTGCTGTGGGTTGTTTTTTTACTTGATTTCTACCTCCTTCTACTCCTTACAGGCCTCTATAGAATTTACTGGCTCTATTATGCAAGAAACAAGGGTAAAAAAGCCAAAACCAAAAATATTTCAACTGTATCCAGAAATGTGTTGGCATTAGCATCTTTTTAGGCAGAGGACAGTAAGGACAAGTTACGGACAAATCCATTTACCAGAAAAAGACAGTTAAATTACATCTTCACAATTATCTGATTCTGTGGCTTTTCAATGCTTATTGATGTAGGAAGGAATAAATTTCCTTAGAGGCTTTTCTAGGATGTACCAGGGCTGTATACAGTCTCTTTGCTGCCTGTGTGTCAAGACAAATTTTTCCACATACGCAGAAAATTCTATTTCTGCATTCCCCAGTAGATTTATTAACTTCATAAAAATACTAGATACTCTTAGGGATTTGTTTTTTCTCACCTCTGTGGCTCCGTCTCCTGAACCATTTGCCTATTTCTCTGCTTAAAAAAAGAAAATATTCAAACAAGAGTATTTCCTCTTCAGCACTCGCTGTTTTTTTCTACTGTAAAGGGAATACCAAAGAATAATATTTATCTAAAGGACTGAATTGTCTAAAACAGTGTACTTCTCAGCTGTGTTACCTGTAGAGGAGATAAACGAGACTGAAGATTTATCCTATAGAAGTCTGTAAATGCCTTACACTCTTTAAAATACTTTAATTCTAGAACTAAGAACACCTGTTCCACACTAAATATGAAAAATCAGGAAGAACTTGAAATGAGAATTCCCAGCAGAGATTCCTGGCTAAATTGTTTTTTCTGCTGACTTACCTAATAAATAAAACTTGAGCAAATTTTTAACTTTGGTATTCCAGTTTTGATGCCATGTGCATCCTGTGATATCTCAGTTGTAATTCTGAGTGTCTCTTTAGGTAATTCAAAAGAAGTTATAAGAACACGTTTTTCAAAGAGACAAAGGTGACTTCTCGTCTTTATATATGTCACCTGACTTTTTGAAATAGGTACCAACCACTGCAGCATTCTTGTACCTTTGGAAGGTCGCGCTGTATAATGAAAGGAAGGTTGAAAACTAGTTGTAGAAATAATTATGTGTTCAGTGGTTTGGAGCATTAATGTAATATCAGTGTAATCAGGGGGAAGCCTTGCATGGTATATGTAGCTTAGTTTCATGCTTCAGCAAACAAGGCACTGTGGACACACTTCTTACAGTTCTAGACAAAATAAGAGAGCAGAGAGTGTCGACTTCTTGGATATGCACTGAAAACTGATGACCTGCACACACAATATGTGCACTCAACATCCTGGCCTGCACTTCACGGAGAACAACTTCAGTGTGCGCGCCAAGGTTTTCCTAGAATGAAAAATTCATAACGACTTCATTGGTCCAATTAATTTTCCTGAAGCAGTGGGAGCTTGCAGAGGTAAAAACAGGGAAATAAGCATAGACAATTTCAGTTGAAGTGAATAATGAGGGTTTTTACTTCTTTTTTTTTTTTTTTGTCTTGGAGGTGGTAGTATGTAATGCTTACTGTTAAATGGGAAACAAGATGTCTCTAGTCAATGCTTAGCAGGTTTCCTTTACCTTTCACGGTAGCAGCATGTATCAAGTGATAAACTAATAGTAATTGATTATACCTTTTACAAAGAATTCTGCTTGATTTTTTAAAAAAAGACTTGTTTGTGTAGTGGATTAGGTTATGATTCAGTTTTAATATATCTTTTTCTATTTTTGTTAAATATGAGTTAGCCTACGTGAGACTATTCACAATGCAGCAGTATTATCTATCAGTCGGCATCTCTCTTTCTGCACTGGAAATGGAAATGAATAATATTCTTTCTGAAACTGGTACACTTAGTGGTAAAGTCAGCCCTAAATATGATGCATATATATGCAATTTATATATGACGCACATGTAGCCATAGTCTAAATGGGCATAGTTCCTGTACCTTTCTTAGAAGGAGAATGAAGTGTGAGTCAAAAAAAAGAAAAAAGGTTTCTAAAAGAAATTAGTTGGCTTTTTTCAACAAAGGGCCCCAGGGTATCATAACCTATGTGTAAAAACAACAGTACACTTGGCACGCATTGCCCGTGCGAGTTCAAAAGAACTTTATGGAAACTGAAATAACCTTTCTAAAAATATATTCGGGGGCATACCCTTTGAGTGCTGGAAATAACGTTCTGATAGCGCAGGGTGGGACGGCCCTTTTCCGATACATAGCATCTGTGGATTACAGCGATAAAGAAAATACAGCAGTGAAGTGTAGGAATGGACAATACCTGTAGATGAAGGCTAATCTGTCTCCACTGCTCCTTTTAGGATTTGTCTTTGGATAGCCTGTGGGAAGGGATTTGTGGTTCTGTGAGCTTCCAATACAAACAACTGAATGTTAACAAGTTTCCTTATAAAATTTTTTTCAGGTTTAAAAAAGTGCGTTTATCTCCGCAGAAAACTGTAATAGCACAAAACGTTTGAAATTATTTTTGCTAACTTTTTAAAAAAATTAATTTGTTTAAAGCCCACCAGGTAGCTTGTTTATTTCGGTTTAAAAATGTACAATGTTAGCTAATACTGAGACAATATTATGAGCATGTTCAAGTAGTGCATAGTTTTCTGGATGTGTTGAAATGAAGAACTCAGATGTTGCTTTACATAAACACAGCTATAGGGAGGATCAGGTATTTTAGTTCTTAACATACTGTCTAAAGCAGAGAATTTCACTTCAAAAAAGGAAAACTGCAACCAAGATCAGATCAATAACGGCTTTGGAAGACAGTTCTGTTTTTCCTGTCATGGGGGCAAATGCACAGTAAGAGCAAAGAAGTGGGGTTGGATTACAAATTATCTCATTTAGACTGTAAAATCCAGATTTATTGCCCCAAAGTAATCAAAGCCTCCATTACGAATGTCTCGTTATACTCTGTAATATGAGGGCAGTGGGCTAGTCAGCTAAATTTTCTGTTTTTGTAACTCTTTAAAAGTTGAAACAGATCGCTTTTTCCTATTGGTTTTATTGCATGTAGATATTTCTCATATTCAAGTTAAGATTAGTTTTTTTCCCCAGTTACTAGGATGAAATTAACTTAGTTCATCTCTCACATTGTAACTTACTGCTTTTCATTAGGGACAATTTCTGTGTATAGGCAGGATGCAGTGGTTAAACAGGGGTTTGGAACAAGAAAATATAGATGACAATCGATGCAAGTCAGCCTCGACATGGGCTTCCTTTTGCCCCTCTGACTATTGTCACAGCTTCCCCTCATTCAGTTCGGTGGTGGTTGTTCTTTGCGTGAGACCAATAGATGGTATTGATAGATTAGCAAATGCTGTGTTTATATTTGATGTCTTGTAAAACAGAAAGGCAGCTCTGGCTCCTTCAGAGTTCCTTATTACCCTAATGACAAAATTGCTGCTCTGCAGCCTTCAAGAATGAAACAAAAAACCTATTTGGATAGTAAAGAATTTTCAACAACCTATTCTTGCTTTATTTTTTTAAAGGAATTTCTGCTCATTGATAATTTGAGATCTGTCTGTTTTTCTTTGAAGGAAAATAGATATGGCAGTACACACCAAATTCATGCAGGCGGAATACTTACTCAATTTTAGAACTGCTGCTAGAAGTACTAACTACCTGGTTAATTCATCTTCATTTATAGAATCATTGAGGTAAAACCGTGGAGGGCTTGGAGCCCACGCAGTACTGGTAATGTAAGAGCTGTTCGGGTATTTCTAGAAAGAAGATGTGTATGCCTTGGTTGCTTCTGGAGAAGGTAGGCGCAGCAGAGGGTTAACTCTCTGACACACTGAAGTGTCTTAATTAGAGCTTGGCAAAGAGCCACGGTCAGTAGAAACAGCAGTAAGTAGTGGCTTGAGCCTCTGGCGAGGTCTCCTGCATTCAGCGGCGCTCTCTGCTTGTGCCTACCTGTTGTGGGAAAGCAAGATGCTGCCCAGACCTGAAACAAAGCAGCCGAGCATTTTCCCATCCAGCTTCGCCATTGTAGCCTGAAAAAGAAAGGATGTGGGGATGCGGAGAGGGGGGAGATACCTGTCAATAAAAGTAGCTTTTGCAGTGACTCACTGCGCATAGTGACCCGCAGTTGAAGGAGGGGCTGGTTGAAACTGCGGAGCAAATCTGGGTTTGCGTGCTGTAGAGAGGGAGTACAATACTTGCCTTAAAATGAATGGGAGAATTTGAAGTTTGAGGCTGAGAAGATTTTAAAACATTGATGACCTGTGGTGACGCTTTTCAAACTGGGAATTACCGCGTTGTTTTGAAGAATGATGATGATTTGCTTGTAAGAATTATTAATAGATGCTGCTTTCCCAAGGTAATGGCCTATTTACAGTCCTGGTGGGGAAAAACATAATATCAAGTTGCCCAATTAATCATATATTGTCACAGGATGGATGATACAGATTAAATGCAAAACAAAACACCAAACCTGTTCTTTAAAAATAAAACAATAAAACTACTTATAATTTCAGGACTAGGTTGCTGGATCTTACAATGAGAAATACAGAGATAAAGACTTGTGATAAAATTGAGCTGATAACATTGTATACGTAGATGCACATATTCAGAGAGACAGTAGGGTTAGGTACTCCTCAAGCTGGTATGTTTGTGAAGTGTGTAGAAAGGCATGTATTTCCAAAATTTTTTAAAAAATCAGAATTTGTAACACTGCCTCTTAGGGTCTGCATGAATGTCGAAATGCCCCGTACCTGTATTTGAACAGAAGAAAAATGTGTTTTAAGTTTGAGGGAGTTTCCAGAAGTTCCAACAGTAGTTAAACTCTTCTGTCTCTCACTGAATTTCAGTGGAAATTAAGCAGCTAAATCCAGTCTGTGAAGGCCTGAAATGGCCTCCTTTAATGGACAACATTAATAATGCATTACAGTCTGACTCAACAAAACCACAGTACCAAAAATAGTCCTTACTGGTATTAATATTTAATAACAAGTAATAAGATCAAATAAAAAACATACTTGTGTGTACCTTTAAATCTCTAGGTAGACCCTATTCACTTCAGTGGGACTCTGCACTACATAGCAAATCTTATCAGAGGAGGCTTGCAGGTGACAGCACAGTGAAAGTCCTGGTAATCAGTTAGGCACTGTACAGTCATTTAATCCATGCCAGTTGTGTGCATAACAATAATCTGTTACTTTAACACCTCACTGGAGCATTTCTCGACTTTCTAACTCTGCCCTTGCCTTTTGAGGCACAGCAGAGTAGCAATGGTAGTGTTGGCTTTGTGTGTGCCAGGTTGGTGACTACCGTTGTGGACCTGTTCTGCACTGTTTAAGTTGGTTTCGGTTATATGGAGAGAAATCTAAAAAAACAGCTGTGAATTACAGTCTGCTCTGATAAAAACCCACTTGGAATAAGATGGTAATGGCCCTGGAAGACCATCTCCCATTTTATGCTTTCTACTCACAAGTTTGACTTTTTGCCTGGGAGCACTTCAGAACCTTCTAGCGGTGAAAGTCCACCCTGCAAAGCCAAAAAAGGATCTGTTCCCATAGCGATCAATCATAGCACAGGCTGCTTCAGAAGAGGAAGCACCTTCTTTGTGGAGAGCAACACCTGCTTAGGTCTTGTTGCATGAAGAAGGGTTACCTTCTGCTTGAAAAAGTGATCTCTTTTAATTTATAGTAAGCACAGATAGTAAAGAATTCTGGGTCCCACTGAAGACTTCCCAGTACGTGTACCTGATTAGAATATAAGGAATTGAGCTGCTTGGATTTATGCACCTCTGAGACAGCCAACTCTTCTTGTGTAGTCACTGAGTTGTATGCCATGTATAGTTGAAGTGCCTAGTGAAGACATGGGTTATTCCTTCCAAAGAAACTGCATGGGAAAATGGATGATGTCCTTGAGCATGGAAATGTTTTCTTCTGACCAGACTTGGGTACGTGGAGTTACTGCCAAGTTAATTATACTGCAGAAGCTGTGCATTTACATTTTCTGCATATGTTTTCTAGGAGAAATATTTGGGTAGTCAATGATCTGCTTGGCTTTTCCAAAAGTTTGTGCAATTATTGTAAATGGAAATAGAAGAGCGAAGTCAATACTCAAATACATTCCTGTAGACAGTTTGCATGCGTGTTTGTTTATTCTAAGGAATGTAATGTGTCTGTGTAAATTTGTATTTAGACACTTGTAAAAATAACAGTTTGACCGAGTTATCTGAGAGCAGTTGTTTTATGAAAGGACTGCGGAGGATCAATTAAGATCTACCATGAGAAAATACGTATTGGAATGCATAATGAATATTTACAGTGAAAAATTCCACAGCTGAATTGTTTTGAAATTAGGTATATAGCACATGTGTTTCACTTATACTTTCGATGTTTAATGTCACTGTCTTTAATAAAACGCTTTTGCTTGTGATTCTTATAAAGTAGGAAGAAAGGTTCATATTTGAGCCTTAGCTTGTAAAATACGTTAGGGAATGAGGATGACTTTTAAAAACTCCTGAAGAGAAAAGTAAGTATTTGCAAAAATACTTGCTTTTTAGATATACTTGTCAGGGAACTAGATTTGCTCATTTTAGATAGATAGATAGATAGATAGATAGATAGATAGATAGTAGTGAAATAGTTTGTGTTGTATTAGAATTACAATTGAGTGGCTAAAAATTGTATGTGTTCATATATACATTTATGTGTAAACATATTCAATTCAGGTATTATTTCCTGGATTATGTGTTTTATTTTGAGCTCAGTTAAACAGAGGATGGTGACAGCCAAACTGTTGCCAGGTAAGAGAAAAAGTCAGTTATACTATTAAATTGTAATGGACATTGCACATTTTCATATTTCTTGGTTTGCACAAGTGTAGTCATATGGGTTTGTAAAATTTGATGGTGGGTGAGGAACACATCTTACTGTCATCTTCACCTACTTAGGTTAGGTGGGGTAGATGAGTGGACAGTGAGGTGGATTGAGATCTAGCTGAGTGGCAGAGCTCAAAGGGTTGTGATCAGCAGCGCAGGGTCTAGTTGGAGGCCTGTAACTAGCAGTGTTCCCCAGGGGTCAGTACTAGGTCNGATCAGCAGCGCAGGGTCTAGTTGGAGGCCTGTAACTAGTGGTGTTCCCCAGAGGTCAGTCCTGGATACACTCTTGTTCAATACATTCATCAAGGACCTGGATGAGGGGACAGAGTGTACCCTCAGCAGGTTTGCTGATGATACAAAACTGGGAGGAATGGCTGACACACCAGAAGGCTGTGCTGCCATACAACAGCGAGACCTGGACAGGCTGGAGAGTTGGGCAGAGAGGAACCTAATGAAGTTCAACAAGGGCAAGTGTAGGGTCCTGCACCTGGGGAGGAATAACCGCATACACTGGTACAGGTTAGGGGCTGACCTTGCTGGAAAGCAGCTCTGCAGAGAGAGACCTGGGAGTCCTGGTGGACAACAGGATGACCATGAGCCGGCAATGTGCCCTTGTGGCCAAGAAGGCCAATGGTATCCTGGGGTGCATTAACAAGAGCACGGCCAGCAGGTCGAGGGAGGTCATCTTCCCCCTCTATGCGGCCCTGGTGAGGCCACATCTGGAGTACTGTGTCCAGTTCTGGGCCCCCCGGTGCAAAAAGGACAAGGAACTGCTGCAGAGAGTCCAGTGGAGGGCTGCAAAGATGATCAAGGGAATGGAGCCCCTCTCTAATGGGGAAAGGCTGAGAAACCCGGGTCTGTTTAGCCTGGAGAAGACTGAGAGGGCATCTCATCAATGCTTATAAATATCTAAAGGGCAGGTATCAAGAGGGTGGGGCCAGACTCTTTTCAGTGGTGCCTGACAACAGGACAAGGGGCAATGGGTACAAGCTGGAACACAGGAAATTCCGTCTCAACATGAGGAAAAATGTCTACTCTGAGGCTAACGAAGCACTGGAACAGGCTGTCCAGAGAGGCTGTGGAGTCTCCGTCTCTGGAGATATTCAAAACCCGCCTGGATGCATTCCTTTCCAACCTGCTGTAGGTCAACCTGCTTTGGCAGGTGGGTTGGACTAGATGGTCTCTGAAGGTCCCTTCCAGCGCCTACTGTTCTGTGATTCTACCATTCTGTGATACTTTTGACATGGTAAAATGGGGCACAACAGGTTGCAAGAATGAAATAGGGATCAAGATCCTATGTGCAGTGTGGGTGTTTAGCACCAGCAGACATTTCTTGAGACAGAGCCTGTGTGCTTTCTGCAATGTGCTTTTGTGTTTTATGGTTCCTGTGTATGTTGTGTTTGATTATATGCAATTCAGAGACTAATGGAATAAGTATGTCAAGTTACAAACTGAGCATGGGACCCTTCTGGACCAAACTTGAGTACTTTAAATGTTGTTTAAATGTTGTTGAGGCTTCACAACATATAAACTTGGGCAGATTTGACCCTCACAGAGCTGTGGGTTTTTTGTAGTATTATTATATTTGGGTCACTTCAGTTAATGTTAAGGGGAAGTGAATTCATAGGTAAAAAATTCAACACTTGATCTTTGGCTTTGTTCTGTAATGGCACAGTACTTTATATAGCACTTGCTGCGAATTTTCTCTCCAGAAAGAAAACGAATTCTCCCCTGCCCAGAGCATTTTCTGTTTAAAATCATATGTGTGAAGCAAGGACAGCAAAATTAAAAGGGCTAGAGTTTGAAAAGATAAGTAGATCTATCTACATTTAATCTAATTAATTTTTAAATCTAATAGAATCTCATTCAGCCTATCATAGGTCACTGTAAACTTTTAGAGGTATAATGTGATTTACTGATGATAGTTGTAATTTTTTTGTTTTACAAAATTAAATCATTTCCTTCATTGCATTATATATATTATATACATGTATTTTATATATATAGCAGTCCCTTTGGATTTGTTAAAAATTGTGTAAAATTAATTTAGTTTTCTTTACAAAACTAAATATTAAGGTTAACAGGTTTTCTGGACTGAAGCAAAACAGTGCACATCATAATCTTGACATCAATAAGTGTTTTTGTGCCATCTCAGTGACCTTCTGATAGGAAACTAGGGAGGCAGCAGCTATACATTATGTGCAAAACTGGTTTTAAAACCATAGTGCGTTATTATCAGTGAGTGCTTCGTTGTCTGAATGAAAAGATACATGGAGTTTGCTTCCATAGGGCACTGCCTTGGGTTAATGGTAGCTATGGGCAGTTTTGTTAATGATCAGGGTGATGGAATACTGAGTGTGCTCATTAAATGAGTAGGTGATACCAAGCTGAGAGGGGCTGCTAATCCAATTTCAGATTCCTTTAAACTGTAATATGGCCTTAGGTTTCAAAATTAAGTTGACAAGTTGGAGAAAGTGTCTGACAAAAAAAATGGCAATTGGAAGGTAGGGTTACAAAGTGTTGGACGTATGCAGAAACCAGTTATGCAAATGGAGATCAAATGGTAGGTCGTAGTTATGCAGGGTAAAACCTGGATGTTACTGTAGATATGAAGCAAGAAAATCCTGTCAGCCCTCCCCCACCACACCCCCCCAAAAAAAAGAAAAGTGAGATAAGGTATAACATTTCCAGAGAATTAAAAGGGGGTCTTTTTGGTTAATCTTATTATTTTGATCCATGGTGACTTTTTTTCACCCTTGCCATGTTGGTGATCCACACAGCTCCCTTCTCTCCATCTTCCCTGTCCATCTCTGGTCATCTGAGAAACCAGTGAGCCTGTCCTTTTGTTGAAAGGATTTCTTAGACCTGGTAATGGGACAAATCCTTAGGTGTCGTAAAATGTGTGGGATTGGGAAGGTGGCATTGTCCTGTCTTTGTTTTAGAATCATAGAATCATTTATGTTGGAAAAGACCTTTAAGATCATTGAGTCTAATCATTAACCTAGCACTGCCAAGTCTACCACTAAACCATGTCCCTCGGCACCACATCTACCCGTCTTGTAAATACCTCCAGGGATGGTGACTCAGCCACTTCCCTGGGGAGCCTGTTCCAATGCTTGACCACCCTTTCAGTGAAGAAATTTTTCCTAATATCCAATCTAAACCTACCCTGGTGCAATTTGAGGCCATTTCCTCTTGTCCTATCGCCTGTTACTTGAGAGAAGAGACCAGTCCCTGCCTGGCTACAACCTCCTTTCAGGTAGTTGTAGAGAGCAATAAGGTCTCCCCTCAGCCTCCTTTTCTCCAGGCTAAACAACCTCAGTTCCCTCAGCTGCTCCTCATAAGACATGTTTTCTAGACCCCTCACCAGCTTTGTTAGGCCTTCTCTGGACACGCTTCAGCACCTCAATGTCTTTCTTGTAGTGAGGGGCCCAAAACTGAACACAGTATTCGAGGTGGGGCCTCAGCAGTGCCGAGTACAGGGGGACAATCGCTTCCCTGGTCCTGCTGGCCACACTGTTTCTGATACAAGCCAGGATGCTGTTGGCCTTCTTGGCCACCTGGGCACACTGCTGGCTCATATTCAGCTGTCTGTTGACCAACACCCCCAGGTCCTTTTCCACCAGGCAGCTTTGCAGCCACTCTTCCCCAAGCCTGTAGCACTGCATGGGGTTGTTGTGACCCAAGTGCAGGACCCGGCACTTGGCCTTGTTTTGCTGGGGAGAGCCCCATAACTGCCATCATTGTGGCCTATCTGTGATATCCTGTGGTCAGGACAGATAGTCATTGGTCAAAAGACACTTTTGTGGCCTTTCAGGCCACTCTGTGAGCACAGTTTTAATTTGTTGAAGCACTGATACTATGCATTGACCTCCTCCCACAGCTGATAAAAGTCAGTCATGATGCGTTTCTGGTGAATAAAGTATGTTATTGGGGCTTTCCCTCAATATAAAAGAATTAGCTCTGGAGAAACTTTTCTACAGCTATTCAGTGACAGAAAATGTACGTTTTTAATGTAGAATCTCTTGGTTTTGATTAAATTATGCTATAATAAGTGCTGAGTCAGTTGCATGCATTTTAATAGGTATAAATACATGAAAGGAATAAGTTTGTTCAGCGTGCAATTTTCAGTGACTTTGTAGGTTTTTATTACTTCAAATGAAAGAGGCTGTACAAGCATAAAAAATGTGAACCATTTAAAAAAATTTAATTAAAACAAGGTTGTATTCCTGGTGAAAAGGAAGAACAACTTTTTGCTGAAGTACCCTCAGTTTAGATTCAGATTTAGTTTTTGGATCAGTATTTTTAAACCAATGACTTTTAAAACCTTTTCACGTTTGTTTGAACAACAGAAAGTTTCCAGGGCATCTGTGTTTTCCTTTTCAGTGACTAAGTTTTGCTTCCAGGTAAGTGATGAGATTCCTGGTCTTTGAGTATTTCCGTTTAAGGGTAGCTTTTAAAGCCTTTACTTCCCTTTGATCACAGCTATTTAACTCATGTCTGGGGATATTTGAAAATAATTGAGGTTTTTAAGATGTTTTGAATGGACGCAGAACACAGAATTGAGGGGAAAGGAAGGACTTCCCAGCTGAGGACTCCAGTCTCCTGTTGCATCCGCTTTCCTCCAGCCTGACTGGGGGCTCATCTCCTGCCCCTAAAGCCTCTCGTCCTGGCTGCCTGTGGCTTCTGGTGGCAGAAACAAGAATGTAAAAACAACTATTTTGGGTAAGACAGCAGTACCTCTTGCAGTACCCAGTCTCCAGCAGCAGCCAATTCCTGGGGAAGCTTTAAGGACAGGACAGTAACAGCGGTGCTTTTGTTCAGCTTCCAACTGCTTGTGGCTCCAGGGGCTTCCTGAGCATGAGGTGGTGTCCTCGCGGTTAATTGCCCTTCACTCATCTCCCCTGCCCCAGTAAAACACTCCTTGAACCTCTGTCAACGGTTTTAGCATCTGCAATAACTTATGACAAGTATCACAGCCTGTGTGATAAATGAAGTTACTTTTCCTCAGCTTGTCATGCCAGTTTTATTTAATGCCCTCTTATTCTTGTATTAGAAGTAACAGTGAACAGTTTTACCCACTCCATGCTTTCCATGACATGAGACTCAAATGTATTCCTGGTCAGTTCTTTCTTTTATTGAGGCTGAACAGTCCTAGCTATTTTTTCCACTGTTCTCTGAACACTTCCCAGTTTAACTATATCCTTTTACAGGAGAGGATGAATACAGGGTACGCTTTCTAAGGCCGTGATATTGTACAGTAACATACAAAATTCTCAGTTTTCTTTCTTGTGTAAAGCCGAATACGCAATTTGCTTTTTGACTGCAGCAGAGTCTGAAGCTGATGTTTTCTTTTAAATCATGTCTGGTAACCCCACTATCTTGTTCCTAAGCAGCAGAAAGTAGTTTAGGGTCAATGTAGTGTGCATGTAAAGTTTGAATGTTTTTCCCCCAATGTGCGATGTTCACACTTCCCTGTATTGAATTTAATTTATCACTTTATATCTCATTCACACTACTCTGTGAGGTGCTTATGCAGCCCTTTGCAACTGGCTTTTTTTTTACTAATATAAATAATATTATAAGCAAATGGTTTACCTTCCTTATTCATTTTTTGGGGAGACTGTTTGTATATAGATTGCAGTATTAGCTTCCTGTGGGACTTCACTGATGATTTCCCCGTATTGAGAAAATCAACCACTTTATTCCTTGTTTTAGTTCCATCTTTCCCATTGTGTTAATCGATGTGGTGATTATCCTTCTTATCCCGTGACAACTTAGTGTGGTGTTCTGTGTGGAGTGGTTTTTTTATGATCTTCTTGGAAGGGACCTTCTGAAAACCTCTGAAAACTTAAAGTAAGCTGTTTTGGAGTGATAGAGATCTGTAGTTTTGCTCTTTTCAGCCTCGCACGAAGCCATCTGGTTCCAGTTACATAGTCTCTCTTAGGTTTCCCACTGAAAAGAGAGGCAGAAGGGCATCTAAGGACTGCCTCTTCTTCCCCATGGGAGCTGGAGTGGCTCTCAGTATGCCACCCGGACCACATTGTGCTAGTCTTACAGGTAACCAGTGCCCTGGGTTAAGGGAAGAGAAGACCGAAATTTGAGGTAAATCCAACAAGTGTGGAATGAGATATGTGAAGATTTAAGAAGACACAAATGGGATGCTCGCAGTCATCGTTAGTGTTATTTAAAAGTAACCTTTTTCTTGGCACCTGGGCCGTTCTTGTCTGCAGTTTGAGCAATGTTGAGTGACATGGGACTGTTTGGGTAAGCTGGAGAAGCTGTTTCTTGGGAGTAGTCCCATTGACTCCACTGGAAGTTTGATCATGCTGCACATCAGAGGCTGTTGGATAAATGAAACCCCCTTGTTTAACCGCTGGCTGCCGTTTTGGGCTAGCCTGTCCAGGAGTCCATCTTCCAAACCATCCTGCTCTGCGCAGGCGTGTGTGCTGGAGTGTGTCTGTCTCTCACATACTTGCAAGGGTGCAAATATATATCTACAACTTTTAATTTGCTGTTAGCTTTTTAAAATAACTTAGTCTTAGAAACTGTTATTAGAAACTGTCAGTAAGAGATTGGATCCCAGCTCTCGTGCTGGGCTGCGTGTGTGGGATTACTTTGAAGGTAACTGTTAAATTAACACTTAGATCAAGTAGAAGGACTCCAGGATATGGCACAATATAAGCTGTGAGATCAGTAATGTCATATTGGTGTTATAAATCAGTGATGATCACAATAATCATGATGCAGTAAATAAAAATAAATAGCATTCTTAACAGATAACCAGTCTGAAGTAAATTTACTCAGAAGAAAGGAGTATGATTAAAGCAGTGAATTCTTTGCAGTCGTAAAGTCCAGGTCATCACCTTCATATTTTCTGTCTGATTAGTTCTGGGATTATTTCTGGTTCTGTTATGTCTGCTTTCATTTCAATACAGACACAACTTCATCAAATATTAATAGTAAGGGGCGTAGGATCAAACCTTGGCGTCTGTTTCTTTGCTCTTCCTCGCTGCCTTATCAGCAATGGGAGTATTCTGGAAATCATGGTCAGCTGCTGCTGCAGAGCCAGCAGATGGAGAACAAGAACGCTACTCTCTTTCTATGTGAATATGAAATAAGAAGTCACTATTGTTTGATGAGGAAGGGGGGGTAAAATGTAATTAGCCAATCAACACCATGCATAGAAGATCAGGTTTCCGAAGGTGAAATTTTGGAAAGAACTCTCCCAGATACTGCTCCCCCCACCCCTGCCCTGTCAGCTATTTTCCCCCTTAAAATACTAAATGTACTCAAAACTTTCGGGCTTGGCAAATTGACAATTAATGCATGTAACATGCAATCTAGCAGCGTGCGGAGCTTCTACCTGAATAGTTTTATTTTAGCTTTTTGCGTCCTGCAGCTGACAGAACAAAGTGATCGCAGTACTGCGCAGTACTGCTGGTAAGAATGCTTTTGTTTTAACTGGGCTTGAAATTGGCACCTGTCAGGTATACATGGCAAATGATTACAGTTATGTGAATAACTATACAGCCTCTCTCTGAAGGCAGACACCTGGACCAGCTGGCAATATAGCAGATACACCATTTTATCAATCAGTCATTCCCCTAATGGAGTATCTCCTATTCTGGTACTACTTCTTTCTTGATTTGAAAGTACAACTTTCAGTCATTTCGCAGAAGGTTGCTTTGTAGCCAACTTTAATCCCAGCAGAAAGCAATAATTATATAGTGAACTATGAGACGTGTTCTGACAAAACTATAAAATCTTTCCCCAATATTCATACCAATAAATCAGGTAACTTCTAGGATTAATAAAAAAACCTATTTTTATAGTCAAAATTTTGATTCATGAGAAAGGCATCTTTTAATTCAGGTAATAATGAGGCTGTTTAAAAATCCCTGGTTGGAAACAAATGGTCTACATACTTACTCAGGGCTCTCACTTATGACAAGAAAAATTTTTTATTTAACAGAGCTCATCTGTGCTCACTCTTGTTATCAAGCCTAAAACTTCTCACACAGAGTTTTAATAAGCATTTCATGGGCTGTTCATAGCAGAGAGCCTCATGTTGTATCGTCAGTGTATCCAGGCTCAGCTTGTCAGAGTTTGCAAACCTATTCCCTTAAGGTTTTAGTTGCTTTGAATATTAGTTAAGTATGACCTGCTGGAACAGGTCCACAGGAGGGCCACAAGGATGATCTGAGGGCTGGAGCACCTCTCCTATGAGGAGAGGCTGAAAGAGTTGGGGCTGTTCAGCCTGGAGAAGAGAAGGCTCCGGGGAGATCTTATTGCGGCCTTCCAGTACCTAAAGGGGGCCTACAGGAGAGCTGGGGAAGGACTTTTTACTAGGGCATGTAGTGACAGGACAAGGGGGAATGGCTTCAAACTGGAAGAGGGCAGGTTTAGATTGAACATTAGGAAGAAGTTTTTCACTTTGAGGGTGGTGAGGCACTGGAACAGGTTGCCCAGAGAGGTTGTGGCTGCCCCATCCCTGGAGGTGTTCAAGGCCAGTCTGGATGTGGCCTTGGGCAACCTGGTCTAGTGGGAGGTGTCCCTGCCTATGGCAGGGGGGTTGGAACTCGATGATCTTCAAGGTCCTTTCCAACCTAAACCGTTCTATGATTCTATGATGGGGTAATGATCCCAACTGTACTTTGAAGATTAAAAGCAAAGTATTGCTCGTGTCCTTCTGTAGTTTAGGGACAGTGGAGTTTTATTCTGGTTAGGTCCCATCTCCAGCACCCATCACCATGTACGCGTGCACATTCCAGCAACGTGGTGAGGGGAATGGCTAACATCTGTCGCGTGCTATCTGCTCTTTGTTTCTCTTTCCTTTTCCCAGAGGTAAATTTTCATAGGGAATTTTGTTTTTACAGATTTCAATTCATATTTCATTTGTTGAGTTTGGTTCCTAGAAGGAGCCCCAGCTGAAGGAATGCAGCTTGTACTTGGAAAAGAAGGGTGTGCCGCGGGGTGGTTCTCATGGAGGCAGGCACTCTTTTCATGCAGAGGTCCTCAGAAGACAGCCTCTGTCTTGAAGACTTAAGTTTTGATTTGTGAATAAATAACGGCATGTGCTTCAACTGCCAAAATACTTTTAAATAATATAAATCTACCCAATAGAAGAGCTTGTCTATATCCAAGCCCAGTGTCTTGAAATACTGCTGAGTCCAAGGGATGAAGATCTTGTAATAGAGTGCTGTGTTTTATAAGTCACAGTGCTGATCAAAGGAGGGGTTTGATGTGCTCCTGGTAACCTGTTTTGCCAAGGAACTTGTAGCTGTTGTTTTCTCAAGGGTGGCCGGATGCCTGGAGAAGTGATGATGCTGTTTTCCAAGTGCCTGATCCTCACCTGTCTCCTGTTTCCCTGACAGTGGGGAAACTGAGTCTCTGGCTGGTTTGGTGCAGTCCCGGAAATTAGCAGGAAGAGGCTGTTCACAGGAGAAGGTGGAATTCAAATGCTCTCCTCAATTCCCAGCACTTAGTAGAGGTCTGACCGTTTTGTCATCTAAGCACTGGTATCTTTGAGAAACAGCAAGAAAGCAGAGTGTCTGACAAAGAATTCAGAAAAAGGCAGTAACCCTGCTTGCCCAGTTTAAGGTGCGTTTGTTTCTGAGGTCAGACCAGTATCAGTCAGACACAACATTTTTTTCACTATCTGGTCGTGGATATCACTAATTATTATTTAAAATTTTGTGTGAGACATTAGTGCAGGTGGGACTTTGGTACCTGTAATGGCGAAGTTTTGCCATTTTGCCAAACTTGACGAGTCGTTTAATTGGTGGTGGAAGGATGGGCTCAAGGTACCAAAGGAAGATTTTGGATACCCGTGATGAGAACAGGTCTTTGCAGTGCATTGAGCTAGACCCTGCAGTGAACAGTAAGCAACACTGATGAAGCAGTGCTGAGTAATGCTGAAACACTGAGTAATTCTTTAAACTGTGATTTAGTAACTCATACCAAAAAAAAAAAAAGTCCTTTTCCAGTCTCTTGATTTCAGAATTAGCTTTTCGTAAACAACGAACACATCTGCATTCTTTTTTTTATTTTAGAAAATTAGGCTGCTTTAAGGTGCCATGAAGGGCTCACTGGGATGAGAAGCATGGTGACCAGAGTATTGTCACCGCTGACAAACCACCTCCTTTACTGATCTGCAGACAGACTACCGTTGTCCTCCAGTCAGTTTAGTAATTTGAGCCTTTGTGGATGGACCATACCTGGTTGAATCGCTGAGGTTTGTTTGTTTGAATGAATGCTTAATTCAAAGGTATTATTCAAGTTTTCCTTCTCTGTCAGGTCTGTTTTTTTGTCAGGTTTTTCACTGTGAGTTAATATTATATCTGCGTTGCATCTCGGGTAAAACAGAAAAAAGTTTCCTTTCTCTCTGCCTTCTACCTTGTGTTTTAAAAAAATCACACCTTCAAATTAAAGATAGGATAGATATTCTGCCACATATTTATGCTTCAGTGACTAATTGGTACGATTAAAGAAGCTTTCTTTCCCTTTTACTTATATTATTGATGTACTTTTCAAATTAATTTTCTTTATTTTCAAGGGGAGCAAAGCTTAATACTATTGTTAATTGCATAAAAGAATTAACGTTGTCAAATACCTGCATTTAATTGGATTTAGAAATACCTTTAAATATATCTTTCATGCTTCTCGTCCCACGCACAAGGTGGGTGCAGGTTTTCTGCCTGCAGTTTGACTAGAGGACATCAGGTTTCATCTCCATCTGGGCTCGAGCAGCTTTTGAGCATGTGAAAAACTGAGCTCGCAGGCAGCTCCTTCTCACCAGGAGCGGGGATGTGCGTGCGCGAGCGTTGCGCAGCGTGGATCCAGAGTGACAGTAAAGAAAAAAATGGGAAAAAAAAAAAGAAAAGAAAAAGAAAAAAACCCAGACTGGCTGCAGCCTGCTGAGCATAAGCAGCTGCTGCTCGCTGTCTTGTGCTGTGAGAGCACCTTTCTGACAGGTTCTCAGGCTCAGCTCCGAGGTCAGCGCGGGATTAGGATGGGAACCCACTTTGCCTCTCCTGACAGCTGCAGTGTTTAGTCACTGCGCGGTGACTTCAGCCCTGTGGCTTCTAAAGAATGTTTAATTAGTTTGCCCGCTATCGAAAATTATCTCAAGCAGAGACGCAAACATATGTTGCAATTGGAGAGGACATAGTAGGGGGGCTGGTGAAGGGTGGCATCCAAAATATTATGAATAATTTTTTACATAGGCTGGTACACTTTGATTCTGATCTTGTCGTTGCATGTTTTAGTACTTTATTTTTTATTATTAATTTTAAATTTCAGTTTATTTGAAATTACAGTCTGTAATGAACCGGTGCTGTTGTAACAGATGTAGGTTTAATTTTGATTATTTGAATTGTAATCTAAGCACTGTGTCTGGTATTATCATATTCTACATGGTCTCTGTTTTGGCATGTGGAAGTGAAATTTAAAGTTTTCATAGGTAGTAATCCCAAACTGAAGAGATGCTTTTGTTCTACGTGATCATTTTTGCGACATCCCTTGAAATCAGCATTTCTTCTCTAATGAAAAAGTACGCTGCAGTGAACAAGTACGCTGCTGTTCTCTCCCGCGGAGTAAGAGGTTGGTGGGAACTTGAGGAGCCTTGGGAAGACACAAGTGCTGTTGTGCGAGGAGAGCCAGCCCGCCGCGCCAGCGCACTGGGAGCACAAGCCAAGTCAAGCGGGTTTGTCACAGATAAAAGCGTTGGATCTCTCCCGCTTTCCCCTGGGACCAGCGGTGTCTCACTGCAAGTTGTGACCCCGCCGCACCCTAAAGTATTTCCTGAAAACCCAATTATTTTGCAGATAGCTTTTAAAACGGCACAAAATGTATCGGCATCCCTTCCTTTGTTTGTAACCTTTCTGTAAGAATGCGGTGTTTGAAGTTAAAAACACTTTTCACTCGCTTAAATATTTATCTGCGTGGCTTGTGGTGGGAGCGGGGACACAGGAGGCGAAGCGTGGCAGCGCTCACTGGGTTTCACGGCCATGTACGAGATGCGACCTGCAGCCACTGCTTCCACTCGGCCAAACCCTCCGAGAGCGGCGCTGCTGTCCAAGGGCATTTTCCCACCAGGAGATTAGGGAGGAGGCTAAGGAGAGCTCGTTGGCCTGCAGGGTGAGTTGCTGAATATTTAGGTCACATTAGACCAGCAGAGAGTGTCATACAGAAATGTATGGATACACATCCATAGGAACCCTAAAGACATATGCCCAGCTTCCCTGACTGCAGAATAAATTGGGTGGGGTTTTTTTCTATCCTTGTCTTTTACCTTTTTTCTACCTTTCTTTTATTGACTGTTCTTAGGAATGGGCTTTTTTCTACCATTTTAATTGTAACCTCCTCGTGACAATGAACCTCAGCCTGTATTTATTTGGTTTAAAATTGTTCTGAATTATCACGATCTGTACTTTTTAAAATAGCTTCTGAGTAGCCTCATGGTCAAGTTTTCGTCTTCACTTGTCCTTCCCTTCCGCTGTTTTAAGCTCAATTAATTTTTCATTAAAAATAAGTTTGTAGGCTTTTCAGGGTAGAAATTGTTTCATCTTGCCTGTTTTGTGCATCCCCGGAATAAAATGCCTATTCCTATTCGTGATCCTAGGCTCATATGAAGGGTTGATGACATTATAGGGGAAACAGCCTGTTACATGTACGTATCCTAGTTTGTATGAATAACCATCAATAAGATGTGTCTCTGTACAAGTTATCATATCAAATTACTAATTTCTGTTGCTGACTTTGGAATCCTCAAGAGGAATGTTGTAAATATTAATGAAACTTGTTTTTCAACGTCCCACTGCTATAATAAACTACTATTCCCATTTTATGAAAGAAAAAAAAATTACAGCGTGGAAACTGTAAGGTACCTATGAATACAGACTTTTTTGGCAGGAGTAGGAAGTAACTGAATTTATTATTTCTGTGTTTTAACCAGGAGACCTTATTCATCCTGGCTGAAATTTGTTGATTCACATCAGAATTGAAAAGGACTCTTCTGATAAATGGCATAAATGTTGCTATGGCTTCCCAGCATCTGTTTTCTGGCAGTCAGACTGCGGAGCAGCTTGGAGCTAGTGAAGCATCTACCTCTCTGCTTGTGCCAGTTTGCAGAACTCTGCTGTAATGCAGGGTGTCAGCAGGATTCTTCTCCTCTGCTTTACAGTGAGAAGAGAAACTCAACACTGCCTTCTTCCTCAGTGTTTAGATTCTTATTTTGCTTACCTGAGATAAGAATACTTCTTACTTTACGTAAGAATAAATTTAGGAGGGTTAACAGTTTAATATGTGTAACATACTACATAAAAGTACGTAGTTACATCATCATGTCTCAGCTGGTTGATAGAGTTAAACATTGACTGGTGTTTTGCTTAATATAACGAATAATGGTGAATGCTAAGATAAAAAAGCTGTGTATGGTCCTGAAAGCAGATGGTTTTTTATGTTTTGGATAAAGAAGTATTGAGAATTGCATGTTTTTTAAAAAAAAAAACCCATAGCTTTTCCTATAATCCCAGTATTTATTGTCTATTGCAATTGTTTAGTGGGCTTTTTCTATTTAAGACTTGTTCATAGGAAAAGGTTCCTGTTAAAACCTTAATTGTTTATATTTTTAGGAGAGTAAAAGCTAAATAAGAGTATTGAACTCCTCTGAGATATGTAGAAACACGCAGTACCCATGGAAAAACCCAACCTGTGTACAGATTGGAATTGCTGCTTGTAGAATATAATGAAAACAACCTGTACGAAGTGGCATGGTAATTATGCTTTGAATAGAGGAGTAGCAGCTTAAGACTGTTATCTTTTCCACAGAGTGCATACTGCTTGTGTACGCTGCTGTTGGGGATTTGATCCGTCTCTCCAGTGCATCTGGGAATATTTCTTATGTGAGGTTTTACTATCTAGGATTGCATTTTCTGCTGACAGTCATTGTTTCAGAGACGGGCGGAAGAATCTTGTGCTTATTTCCCCCTATCCTGTACATCCTCCAGTTCCACACCAGTCACTCTTCCTGTTGTGCCTCAGATGCTGTAGATATGATAGTCTACTTACCTGTCTCATAGGAATCAAATGGAGAGTTTTTAGGAAAGCAGGAGAGTACCTAACGGCAGGGTATTCTAGCCATTATTTCTCTAAACCTAACTAAACTAAAGAAAACCCTAAAATATGCTAAAATCTCCAGATCCATCACTGGTGTTTTGGGTGAATGATGGAAGTCATCCTTTTCATAGCACTGGTGTGTGTTGGCTGTCACATTGAGAGTCTGGTGTTTACCTCAGAGAATCATTGAATCGCAAAATAGTTTGGTTTGTAAGGGATCTTCAAAGATCATCTAGTCCAACCTCACTGCCATGGGCAGGGACATCTTCCACTAGGTCAGTTGCTCAAAAGCCCATCCAACTTGACCTTGAACATTTCCAGTGATGGGGCCTCCACATCTTCTCTGGGCAACTTGTTTCAGTGTCTCGCCACCCTCATCGTAAAAAAATTTTTCTTTATGTCCAGTCTTAACTTACCCTCTTTCATTTTAAAAACATTGCCCTTTATCCTGTCCCTACAGGCTCTGGTAAAAAAGTCTCTCTTCATCTTTCTGATAGTCCCCTTTATGTATTGGAAGGCTGCAATAAGGTCTTCCTGGAGCCTTCTTTCCTCCAGGCTAAACAACCCCAACTCTCAGCATTTCTGCATAGGAGAGGTGTTCCAGCCCTCTGACCATGTTTGTGGCCTTCCTCTTTACCCACTTTTAAGAGGTCTATGTCTGTCTAGTACTGGGGGCCCCAGAGTTGGATGCAGTGCTCTAAGTGGGTTCTCATGAGAGCAGAGGAGAGGTGTAGAATCACCTCCCTTGACCTCCTGCCCACCGTTAATGCTGCCTTTTAGCTTGTGTAGCTTGCTATTCCTCTTCTGCTCGAAATCTTTGATTTTGGAGATGCTGTGAGAGTGTTTGCTTCATTTCCTCAGCTATTTCAGTGTACATTGACTGTCAACATGACCAGCATATCCCAGAAAGAGGCAAATACCTTTAGCGTTTTGGGAAGAAATCACAAGAATTTCTTCATTTACCTGAGTCTTGGAGATGGGGCAAGAAAATTAGTGACTGATAGAGCAGTGGAAGGTAACATTATTGGTAGTGAATTAATTTTACCCTTGTATATAGGGTATTGATAAAAATGCAGCATGTCACACACCGATGTATTTCCTTTCATTAGAAGACTTGTGTGAATGACAGAAAATTGAATAGGAAGCAGTAATTATCAACCGGAGTTTTATGTATAATTGGGGCCATAATGAGAAGTGTGAGTGGTTTGTTTACCATGTGCTTCAGTTCTGAAACATAAAAACACAGCCAGCAGCACAACGAAGAGCTGTCCTCATAAGTTCACTCAATTTGATACCGATGTTAACATTTATTTGGTAATAAAACAGTGCATTGCAGGCATACATCATGGTACCAGTCATTTAAATGTACATTTAAATTTTATACAATATAAACCTCTAGTTGTCTTCTAGGATGGAGTGACTACATCAGTGGACAAGGGAAGCACTATGGATGTCATCTATCTGGACTTCTGTAAGGCCTTTGACACGATCCCCCACAACATCCTTCTCTCTAAATTGGAGAGATATGGATTTGGTGGGTGCGCTGTTTGGTGGATGAGGAATTGGTTGGATGGTCTCATCCAGAGGGCAGTAGTCAATGGATCAATGTCCAGATGGAGGTCAGTGACAAGTGGTGTTCCTCAGGGGTCTGTATTGGGACCAGCGCTGTTTTGTAACTTCATCGATGACATAGACAGTGGGATCGAGTGTACCCTCAGCAAGTTTGCAGACGACACCAAGCTGAGTGGTGCGGTTAACAGGCCTGAGGGATGGGATGCCATCCAGAGGGACCTGGACAGGCTCAAGAAATGGGCCTGTGTGAATGTCATGAGGTTCAACAAGGCCAAGTGCGGGGTCCCGCACCTGGGTCAGGGCAACCCCTGGTATCAATGCAGGAGGGGGATGAAGGGATTGAGAGCAGCCCTGCCGAGAAGGACTTCGGGATACTGATGGATGAAAAGCTGGACATGAGCCAACAACATGTGCTTGCAGCACAACTGGCATCTGTATCCTGGGCTGCATGAAAAGTAGCGTGGCCAGCAGGTCGAGGGAGGTGATTCTGCCCCTCTACTCTGCTCTCATGAGACCACACCTGGAGTGATGCATCCAGCTCTGGAGCCCTCAGCACAGGAAAGTCATGGACCTGATGGAGTGGGTCCAGAGGAGGGCCATGAAAATGATCAGAGGGCTGGAGCACCTCTCCTATGAGGACAGGCTGAGAGAGTTGGGGTTGTTCAGCCTGGAGAAGAGAAGGCTCTGGGGAGACCTTATTGCAGCCTTCCAGTACTTAGAGGGGGCTTATAAAAAAGATGGGGACAAACTTTTTAGCAGGGGCTGTAGCAATAGGACATGGGCTGATGATTTTAAAACTAAGAGTGTAGATTCAGACTCTAGGTATAAGGAAGAAATTTTTTACTCTGAGGGTGGTGAAACACTGGCCCAGGTTGCCCAGAGAGGTGGTAAATGCCCCATCCCTGGGAACATTCAAGGTCAGGTTGGACGGGACTCTGAGCAACCCGATCTAGTAGAAAATGTCCATGCTGATTGCAGGGGGGTTGGACTAGATGGCCTTTAAAGGTCCCTTCCAACCCAAACTATTCTGTGATTACATTCCTTGAGAGATTTTGATGTGGAGGTCTTTTCAGTGGAATGAATTGCACCGTATTTGGACTACTTAGTCATGAGCATGCTTATCTGCTCACTGACATCTTGTATATCCCTTCTCTGGCCGGGGGGTTGGACTAGATGATCTCCAGAGGTCCCTTCCAACCCTGACCATTCTGTGATTCTGCGACATAGCTGTTAACATTTATGTTAGTGACAGTTTTTCTGCAGTAATGGTATTCTTGAGCAGGATGTAGGCAAGTGAATATTAATGTTTCCTATGAAATATGGCATCTTTCAGCAATAGCCCGAGGTATTATACTGTGGTGTCACCAATGGGAAAAAAAACGTTGGCTCTTGTGGGAACTTGACCCGAAGAGGCTCTTGTCAGCAGTTGAACAAGAGGAGCCAAAGTAGCTTACGTGATGGGTCACCAAGCAGCCACGGGTTGCTGTAGCAGCAGCCTGCCAGAGCTTGCTCACTCATAGTGACTTTAGAGTAAAATTAAGGAAGAATGTTTTACTGGTGACCAAGGCTGGAACACAAAGTATCTGCAAAGTAGCATTGATAGCTTTCTTGGAATGCCATTTTCAGTATTTGATCTTTAAACTTTACCAAAAGCCTGGAGAAATTGCAGAGGGGTAGTCAGAATTACTGTGAGATTTCATTTTCTTAATATTTTTCTTCTGCTTGTCTTTTTTAATAAGGTGTTTGAATAAAAACATAGGGCTTCTTTATCTAAAAAACTCTTTGATCGATTTATTTTTTTTCTTAATAGCGCTGTGTGGAATAATCCAAGAGGATATAGGGTATTTCTGATTATTTGAAGGTAGATGGTTTCCACTGTGTATCAGGTATTTCCTTCTTATGGGAACTTTCAAAAGACACAGTTTGTAGTAAGCCATTATACAAGTATTGGCTGTTACTGTATTCTGCCAGCAGCCGTAGTAGCTGTTAAGTTGCTTTTGTACCATTGCATAGCCAGTAATTGTATATGATTACCTGAGAACAGAGATGGCAATGTCCAAATGGTTGAGGTTTTTTTTACTTTCCCCAGACATTTGTTCAGAAATTAAGGCAGAATGACAGGAAGGTGGTATATGTCATCTTAAGCTAAATGAAGCCTGGGCTGTTCTGGAGAACAGGACGAGACATGGTGTCAGTACTGCGGAGCGCACTGTGGACTGAATCAGAGGTACCTGACTGCATGGAAACCTACCAGTCATGCCAGCCCTGTGCTGGTTCCCACAGAGGCACTGGAGTTTCTCTGCGCCTGAATCGGTGCTTTCTAACTCAGGAGCATCCCCTTGGTCTCACTGTGGAAACGAGACCTGAAATTAAGAGGTGGCAGAGAGGAAGAACCTGTGGTGTACAAAGCTCCTCACCCCATTTTCTGCCCTTAGATTTCCCTTCAGTTCTGATTCTTGTCCTGTGTTTGATCCCTCCCGTGTGCCTCATATACTGAAGTCTACTCCAGTGTAGATCCTGTGTTTCTGAGACACATCCATCTGTTTTCCAATTCTGTGCTTCTCTTGCCACTTCTTCCCCGCTTCCAACTTGAAGAGTCTGGTCAGTTCTGCTGGCCCTGTAGTTGCCCTTTCAACAAGGAAGGTGTCCTGGTTTGAGGTAAAACAGGACCAATTTTGTTCAGTAACTTTGCTTCGTAGCTGGGCCTCTTCTAACTACTGAAATTAACTGCATATTGTGCAGACAATGTTCACTCTCTCAGGGTGATAAGACCAATGTTTATAGCTGATGCCCAGGCATGGTATGCAGAGAGGCTCTTGCTTATACTTATTGCTATAACCCCCAAGGCCAACCAACTTTGTTATTTGCCCTGTTGGAAGGTCGGAAGCGGAAAAGCATAGTGGGGTCCCACCTGCAGGGAGGAGCGGACAGGACAGGTGACCCAAAACTGACCAACAGGGTATTCCATCCCATCTGCCTCATGCTCAGTGTAAAAGCTGATGGATCAAAGGGTCAGCTCTCTTCCTTCAATGGCTGACGTCTGAGGAGGACCCTGTTCGTCTGCCTGTGATCCCGATCGTGAATGCAGATCTGGAATCCAGTTTCCGTCCGTCACTGAGTCCAGCCTGGGACTGCCCCAGTGCCAGCTGGTGTCGTGATTGTCATCTCGGGAGCTTGATATGGTTTTGTATATATTTTTCATTATTTCTTTTTATTTTATTATTAATATTTCATTAAAGTAGTTTAGTTCCTTCTAAACTCATAAGTCTCTTTTTCCTCCTCTGCCTCTCTCTTTGAAGAGGGGTAGAGGGGAGCATCTGTCGGTCCCACCTGGGGTCCCCCAGGTCCCCAGTAGCCAATTTGGCCTAAACCACGACAGAAGGGGATCTGAAAGCCCCTCGTGCTACTAATTACATGCAATTTCTGTACCAGTTTGAGAATATAGCTTGTTCAGTGGTTTTCATCTGCTGCAGAATATCGACGGAGATGGCTTTTTCCAAAAGTGGTATAAGCTGCATACAGTATTTATGTTACACAGTGAAGTATAGACTGCTACATATGCCTACTGAGTCAGAGCAGGGAAACCAGGGCACGTTTCTCTGGTATGTATGCGTTGTGTATACATGCACTCCTTTCTCATGCACAAACATGTGCTTGAAAAGCAACCAAAGAGGAAAGTTCCTTATGGCTGTTTACAAAATCTAGCTAGCTCTCAGAAGTTGAAGAGTGCTTAAGTTGCCTGTCCGTGCTTAATTGTCATCTTCAATTTTTCCAAGTCTTTGATATTGTTTAATGCATAGAATGAATGGTATTTATATAATGAACACATATGCCGTGCTTTGAATAGTTCGCAAAGAAGATAGAATTCCCTATTTCTTCTTGGCATTGGTGTGATATCATTATATTAATATGCTTCACAGTCACAAATTAATTTAGTTTTTCAGGATCCTATGAGCAGAGAGGCATATTTATCCCGGTTCAGAAATGGACAGCTAAGGATCAGAGATTAAGGATGCAAGTATCTATTCTAAATTCTGGGAATTATGATTACACAGCTTGAGCCCTTCCATTTTCCTTTTCTCCGCTGACTTTGATACCTAGCACTCTTCCTGCAGCTGTATGAACCGAGCAGCTGCCTTTGCAATCAGTGCCAGTATTAGATGCTGGCCTGTGCCTCCAGCACTTTTCCTTCAGCTGCATAGGCAGGCAGGCAGCTGCTTTTATGTATTAATATGTGGAGTTGGCATTGGTTATTAAGGCAGCTGCTCGCCTGGCCTTACAGCTGGAGGAAGGGTGTTTCCTACAAGGAACAGCTCATAAGAGTGGAGAGACTTCAAAACAAGGAGGGTATGGCCTGCTTTTTCATCTCTAAGCTATATTGCTTAGGGCTGCGAAACTGTTTGATTTCATTAGGAAGTGTAAACAATTAATGGAAGTAATTGAGTACGTCGAAGTTACCTACCATTTTTTTTCTTCCGCATTTTATGGGTTCAGACTGGTGACAAAGTCATCGTGTGACTTGATTTATTTATTTTTAAGCAGAAATGTTTTTATCGCTTCATTTTAACCAGTTGAGTTGACATTTTGTCCTGAATTTAAAATCTTGTAATGTTATCTCTTTTAATTAAACAGCTAGTGTTAGGATCTGTTCACAAAAGTTTCAACATTTTTTTGTGATTTTCGTAGCTGTAGAGGTAAAATGGGAAGTAGTGCACAGCCATCCTTGCTTGTAGCGCTTGGCCGTTTGTTCAGAATACTTCTGTGGGGTTTAAAGACTCAAATGGGTTTGAAGCTGGGGCTTGTACTTCTGCCCTTATTTAGAGAAAAAGAATGAGAGCTTGCATTATGGTTTGTGCAGCCTTTCACAGATGAAAGCTCTACGCTGCCGTATTTCGTCTGGTCATCAACAGCCAGTGGCAGCTTGGTTTTGGAAGGCCTTGTCCATATGAAACTTCCTCCTGTCAAATTCTCAAGTAACATAAGGCTTAGAAGAAAAGAAGAATGGGGATTAGTGAAAAGCCTGGAAGTGCTGTGTGTGACATAAAGCCACGCCATCATCGGTAAATGACATAAAGCCCACCACTAAGCTACTTCAGACTTTGTGGATGGTGTTGAATGAAGTAGCAAAATTCTGCAGAGAGCACCAAAGTGTTTCTTGAAAGAAGAAAGCAGCGGAGAGAGAGCGAGCAAGGCGATAATTTAAAATTCTGTTGTGAGTGGGCAAAGCAGGCTTCAATGGCGCAGTGCTGTGCACCTCTTGAGTCTCCAGCAAGCTTTCATGTAGGGCTGGTGGAATAAAAGAGGTGTTTGAGGAGTAAATAAGAAAGTGTGAGAGGATCTCGGTATTGGCAGGAGCGCATTCCTCCATGCGACTGGGAGTCCTACGCACCATAAGCTGCTCTTGGAGCGTAAACAAACACCTCTTGGAAGAACGTGGCGTGTTTCCCTTTGATGTTGCTGAGAGGTTTTGGAGTACGTGTAAGAAATAGTCTTCCTCTTTTTCACACCCACCTCCTCACACCGCATAGTTAAAGTTAGTTTCTGTTCTTTCCTATGATATTTACAGCATGCAGAGTCAAAGTGGTTTGGTTTTTTTTTTTTGGCTATAATGAAAATCTCTTCTCCCTTCAAAAGTCGTCAGACCAAAAGTTAAGTTTGTCCTGTGCTATTTTTAGGTGACAATTCAAAGAAACATTATTTTTGAGTGTAATTTCTCCTTTGATGTACAAATGAGGTTCTTTTGATGTGGGGCAGTTGTTCCCGTAGCAAAGCAACTCTTCAGCGCAGTTCATTATTAGCAAGCAATTGTTAAATGAATACATCTGTTTATACTATGTAGGCAAAACTGATTGTGGTGCTACCTAAGCAAGCTTGCCTCATACGCTGTGTTTTATATCTCCTGTTACTCATTGTGCTGAAATCTTTTGGATTTTGAATGCTTGGAATGAAATTACCCATCATCGTTTTTCCTTGACTCTGCTGTTTATTTATTTTACTTTCTGTATTGCAGAAACATTTCAAGCATTTCTGGAAGTACGTTGCTGTGGGTGTTTTTTATGGAGTTGTTATCCTGCCCTGCTTTTGGGCAAAACCTTGAAATTTGACAGGGGTAGCCTTCATCGGGGAGGTGCCTCATGGTACTTGCTCAATAGTCCACACAGACTGAGCTAAGATAGGAGGTGTTTGGGCACGCATAGAGATTTGATAGACGCTTCTGGTGAGGATCTTCAAATACATCAGCTTCTCTGAGCAATCGTCATCTCCAGACAACTCTCCGTTATTTTCAATACCCCTTAGTGTCTACTGGCTCTTCTCCCAGACCAAAGGCAACTTGAACTCCTGTCCTACAGCCCGGTGAGGGAGGATGGATAGTAGTCTGGAAGAAACAGTGATTTCTAGACGACTTCTTGTTTTATTTCTCCTGGACAGAAAAATAATGATTTGCATTTCACAGTCCCTTGATCACTGTCACCAGTTTTATGATTAGAGAATCAGGTATCATTTTTTTGCGTTGGATAATAGACAGCTTGCACGGCGTGATTTCTACTGGCGCCAAGAGTAACAGCTAGTAGTAGTGCTGATCTTCTCAGGGGAAGAAGAGAAAACTGAACTGGCATTTAGAAAAGTTAGGCTCTTTATTCTGCTCTGTGATACGCTTCCTGTAGCAGTAAAACCAGTGATGTTGAGTAAAACTTGAATGTATACCTAAGGAACTGAATTGTGAATGTTGGAGAAACTTAATTTTCATCTTTAGCTTTTGAAAGCTTATTTTTGTCACCTTAACTTTCTTATAGCTTTTCTTCATGTCATAAATACCAGAATTAACAAGGTATTAAACAAAGTCTTGTATTTAATAATTTCTTTTTCAATCATTTCAATAAGAAAAAAATCAATGCATGTATTCAAAACCTATTTCCAGTATAGAAAATGATTCAGTTGTATCTTTTGATCTTTGCTGGAGGAAGAGCAAAAAAAACTTGGCTTGGTTTAGACAATTAGCTTAGACAATTAGCTTAGATGTTGGGTAAACAAGTTCAAGTGTTAGGATGGTGAAACTCTGAGAGGGCTTACCTAGGGGCTGTTTAGAAAACCCTTTCCTTCATAGAGTTTTCTTAAAAACAAGTTAGATAAATATTTGTCAGGGGTAACCTCCTTCAGTGTAGATGGTAAGACTGGAAGTCTCCTCCACCTTTACTTTTTCTGATTTTGGTCAAGCATTTAAAAAGTGGCTGGTCATTAAAGAAGACTTGCTTTTGAGACACTTTAAGGCAAGTACTGTAGAAAATCCAGTTTTCCAATACAGTAGGTGCCAGTAAACACGTCAGAATTCCTGAAATAAATATGCGTGCTGCATGTAAAATACTCTTTTTCCAAGATTTTATGTTACCTTACACGTGACCCTGATGGATGAGAACTACTCATAAGTACAATCTCAAAGTAATCTGCTCAACTTCTTTTGCAAATGACCATGAAATAATTAGGAGAGAGATAAGAAGCATTTGACCGAAATACTGATGCAACTGTTACCCAGAATTGATTCTGGCACCTCAGTTTCATTTTGTGCGTTTTCTTACCTCTCATTCTTTTCCATTTGCTTGATAATTGTTGGAAGAAGCTGAGGTGGTCAATCATATGACCTTATCTCTAAAACAATTTACTAGCAGGCTTTGCTAAACTGGAACTTGAGTAAATATATATTTTCTGGCTCACCAAGAGCTTGTACTATTTAACACGAAATAACCTCGTGATGTGCCTTCTCAACTGCTGGCCCTCTGATTTCTTGGGTTTCTCATCTATGCTATGAAGAAAAGTGTTTTTTATTGAAGAATGAATATACTACTTACAGCTTTGTACCTGGGTTGTTTCTTTTTCAAGCTAGAAACTGTTAGGGGAAAGGAAAAGAAATAGAAAAACACATGAACATCCAATATCACCACCATATAGAAGTGTTTGGTATAAGCCTACACCACACATAGTTTAATTAAAATCTGTCATTGCTTGACTGCTTGCAAGTACACACATGCACAAACCAGTTGACTCCTGAAAGGAAAACTCTTTAAGAAGATATCTTGTTATTGTTGATACATCAATGAGTCATGGAAGTTACTGAGATATCGAAATCGGGAAATAAATGTTGAAAATGCTGAAGAGTTACTAACTTAGAGTTATTTTTTTTCCATCCCTTAGTATGACACACCATAGAAGCTTGAGTTACAGCAGTCTCACTCCCGTGTGTTGGAGGATGGCATCTTTAAGACTATTATGCTGCTGCCCTGAAAAATCTAAATATTTTTAATCTTTTTGGAGATGCAGTTTAGTTACCTGTGTTTGATATCAAACTGCTAACCTGCATGTAGCATCAGAAGCTGCGCAATTACTGAGCAAAGTAGTTTGCTATGAAACATTTATTTTGCAACATTCAAGGCATGAACTAGGGATAAATCCCAGGTGTTTGAATATTAAATTCTTTAATTTTATTAGTCCTCACTTTTTTATATTTTTTTCTGTACTTTGTCCAAGTTTCTAGAAAATACTGGTTTTATAACTCGGGCTTTGAGCAACCTGGTTTAGTGGGAGGTGTCCCTGCCCATGGCAGGGGGGTTGGAACTCGATGATCTTCAAGGTCCCTTCCAACCCAAACCATTCTATGATTCTACTGTAAGACATTTTTAGTCCAGTGTTACCTTCGCCCTTGTTATGTTTGCACATAAAATGTCGGTTGTAGTCAGAGTGATGCTTATACGGCAATATCAAATGACACAAGTGTTACGAGTTGTTCTTTTTCCATCACAAAGATGGATGAGCATGTATTTGACATGCAGACGATGACGATGGTATTCCAGGAACATTCAGTAAATACTTCCCCGGTCTCTTCCCCGGTCTCTCCAGCAGTTTTGGTTTCTTAAGTAAGGCTGAAACATTGGAATTACGCCTGATAAAGCTGGAAGAAAACTACTGAAATAATTATTTGGAGCGAAATTGGTTCTCTGTATCGTTACACAACAAGAGTGTGAGGAATTAACTGTTCATGTAGCGAAGGGGAACCCTTGGACTTCCCAGAGCCACTTCACAATCGCTGTTGCAGCAGCGATGTTATGGGAGTTGCTGTCTTATCATCACCCCAGCTCTGCAGGGGTGAGCCTGCCCGCTGGTCCCCCACTGCCCTTCAGAAATGCTGCTGCTGCTTCTCTCGGCCACAAATATTGCTCTTGGGGCAGACAATCCAATGCACAGACAAATCTAAGTCCCCTGCCAGGGATTTCCAAATCCCGTCTAGCAGTAATTGCCGTGATAGCTGAACTGTAAAACTTCTGTGGTTTCTTTCTGATTTTTACTGCAGTTGATGAAGCAAAGCCGTCATTCTTGCATTTATTTGCTGTTTTAGTGGGTGTTAAGTGTGGCATGTTGCTAAAATCCTATGTTAAATAAATCTGACTTTTTATATGTTAAATAAATCTGACTTTTTATATATTAAATTTTACATATATTTATGTGTTTCATTTATATACTATAAACAATATGACTTTTCATACATTAAAATGATTCCCATGCAAAAAGTGATATTTTAAGGTTTAGTTAATTACTTCTATTTTGTCACGTCATATTATTGGGGTGATTTGATTTGCTTGAACTTGTTCTACCCATAGATGAAAGGCTAGACAAATTGATCACTTACTGTAAAAGGAAAGTTAATGCAAGTATTTAAACATTTCCATTTAAGACTTTTTAATTTCAGCGTGGAATAAATAGTGACTTTTTAACTGACATAATTTTCTTTGTGTGTTAGTTGTGCACATCCATCACTACTGAGTTTAAATAACTTCACCTTCACTGCACGCTTTCTTCTAAGCTGCTTCTAATAGTTCACTTAACTTTGTAAGTGTGGTTAATGCTGAAATGGGACAGCGTGGGACGTGGTTAAGACAGGGTCTGAAAGGGTGCAAGTCCAGTGTGCTTAAGGAACTCGGTAGATAGATAAGGTGCTGATATAATTCCAGCCTTACTGGAGTTAGATTTGAGATTTCAGTCCATGAGCATTGTGGCATGGTGGTGTAACACTGCTGAACGTAAGTCTCCCCGTGGAAGGACGTACGCTGTGTGTCCTGGTTGTAGGTTAGAATTTCTGCAGGTGATAAATGGCCGAGCAGGTACTGAAGATCAGTCCTGTAACATCGTAGAGCTGAACCTGCCTCCTGGTGCTCAGCCGTGCGCTGGGCTCTGTGGGTGTTTTATCACCCAGGTAATCTGAGTTTATTCCCAAGTGCAAGAGAAACTGAATTTGACCTGGGTGACTGAATGCCAGTTTTTGCCTTGTATAGTCATTATTGTTATAACTAACACCATTGGCTTCAAAAGCGTTTTACTGCAGGCGTGATGTTTTAAAATGCGTAAGTAAATTCTTTCAGAGTTGATAAAGTATTTTAATGGAATTGACACGTTAATAGGCAAAATCGTTTATGTGTAGTTTTCTCCTTTTCCCTGTGTGAGAAAACTTTCAGAATGATTCTTTCCACCCCAAGAGTACTACGGATTGCTTGGACCGTCAATGCTTTCCTTAAATCTTTTGTGGAGTACAATAAAGCTCCCTGTCCTTTTTATAGAGAGAGTGGTAGAATTTCACCCCCCATTTAAAATGTAGATAATACATTGTTTGGAGAAGTTTGTTTGAAAAGGTAGGTTAAGCTGGAATGAGTCGTCACCGAGGCGCTCTCTGTGTGGGTGCATGTATCGGGAACTCGATACTGTGGGAAAGCTGCAAGGCACCTTCTAAGGTGATGGAAAAGAAATACTGTACCACAATTAGTTTTACTCACAAACAAGAATAGGATTTTGTTACCGTGATTAATTGCGTCTTACCGTACTCCCCCAGAAGGAAAGCAATAGCAGGAGCTGAAATTCTCGAACGATAGAGGGAAAGAAAAGACTAACAAGTGAAAGGTGCGGAAGCAGTCTTGAGGTCTCTCTTACTTTTGCTAACAAATATAACCACAAGCTCTGAGTTCTGAGATAGATGGAAGTGATAAGCAGGTCCCTTTTCAATGACCAAGCTTATTTGAACATTGATTGGGACAAAACCGTTCTTTGTTTTATTAGTATTGCTGAATCTCTATTACAAAGTTGGCATTTAAACCCTTTACTACAAGACTGGTTTCTAACATTTTGGGTGCCCATTTTATTCCAGGCTAACAAACTGTGAATTTTCCATTGGGTTTTATTTGCTTTAATGAAATCCCTCCAATAAGATACACCTGCAAAGCCTGTTGTCTTTTGTGCTCTTCTAGTCTAACTAGTTCCTCTTCATCTCAGTTAGCGGTGGACAGAGGGATGGAGGGGTCCCAAATCATTTTTTTGGCCTTGCCTTCTGCTGCAAGCAGAAGCAGGCAGTGTCCACGCTGGCATTATCCTCAGCCGCTTGCACTGGCCATCTCCCTTGTGCAGCTGCATTTAGAGCTGGGTCAATGAGCTGATGCAGAAGAAAACTGCCCTTTTTTGCCCTTTTATTAGTCTTCAAATGGATCCGATTCCTGAGAGCTTGCCCTGTCGCAAGGACAGCATCAGGAGTGGTGAGGTGGGGGTGAAGGAGGAAGGCTCCGGCTGCCCTTTCAGCAGCTCAGGTTTGTGCTGGGTGAGTATGGCCAGGCAGCCCCAGCCCTCAACAGGCTCCCAACATCCCTGCCACGTGCAGCGCAGAACAAAAATAAGAACTGCAGATGAGCGGAACCACCTCCTTCAGCTCTGCTGAGATAATTCACCGCAGCGAAGGCAGCGCATGCACAGCCTCTACCACAGCTCTCTACAGCACAGTTCTTGGGAGTTAGAGGGTGGGAAGTTAAGCAGTCGAGGTTTTCAAGGCAGCTTGGGAAAAGAAAAAGAGAGTAAAAGGTTAGAAACGGAAAACAACAGAGTGCGTGACCTGGAGAAGCGCATGGAAGGGTGATGGGTGGATGTGCTGGGCTGCTTTGCAAATCTTTCCAAACCCACTCCATTTTGTTCATGTGTGCCACCACTCTAAGTCGGCAGTAATTCACTGGCAGGATGTATTTAGTTTACTATTCCTGAACAGCATCAAAACCTATTAAAATACAAAACTCATTCCTACTTGTCAGAAACTAAAGGTGAACGTACCAAACATCGGATTACAGTTTGCTGTAGAATGGTTTCCTGTGTTTATAAAAAGGCATAGTGCATTTTATAAGTGTTTGAAATCTTTAGAGTCTTGAAATATCTTTTCAGTGTTTTTAAGAATATAAACATAAATGTTCAGTAGAATATTTTGCGGATAAAAGAAAAATGGGGAGGGGGCTTGAAGCCTGTTCCTGTGATTTTGCAGATAATTTGCGGGAAACTTTTCAGAGCTGCAGTGCAAATAAATCCTGATTGAACAAGTGAAGACCTTTGCAGAATTACTGCACACAAAGGCGATGTGGACTTTTATTTTCTTAAGTAGCGCGCAGTTTGGCAGTCAGGCTTGAAGATCAGGACTTGGAGGCACTACAAAGGAACTGGAGTGATGAATTAAGGAGATTGTGATACCCGGTTTGAATATTTTTTGCATATTGTCAAGGGTTTGATGTAGAATGTACAGCAGTGGTAGGTAACAGAGAGAAAATAAGACAGCATCCCTTTTTCACTCCAGTAGTACAGGATAATAGGCCAAGGTGCTTGGTCCTCTTGGAGTTGGTGCGAGCATTAGCCAAGAGCAAATGTTCTCTCTGAATCCTTGTATCATGTGACAATTCCTGTAGAGACTTTTGGTGACTTTTTTTTAAAGCAAATAAATGCTGATAAGGAGAAGTGAAGGAAATTAGATGGTGAGTCTCAGTTTAACTGCCTAAAGTTTGGAAGAAAATATGAAAAGTAGAGTAGTAATGCAAGTGTTGCATTCCTAAAGAATAGTTATTGCTCTGAAGAAAGTCCAGCAAATGAGAGATGTTGCCTGCTTATTTTGTTCTATCTGTTCTTTATTATTTTGGCTGAATTTTTTTTAGCCTCAATTCAGCAACCACTTGGGCAGACATATTGCACGGCTATATATGTAGTCTCACAGAAATCAGTAAGCTTATCCATGTCAATGACATGGACCAGAACTCTTAGAGAATCCAAGAACTTCACAAATATTTCTGGAATTGCTGCCTGTTCATGTTTGCACAAAACCTAGTACAGTCACGCTCTCAAACTGGGTTAAGGATTTGGCAGTAACAATGAGAAAAAAAAGGAAAATTCTCTAAAAATAATTTTTCTTACATTTGACTGACTTCAACCATTTTTATCATGTTTTCACGAGCTTTTAAATCACCTCATTTCACTGAAGACTGTCAAATGAGAATGAAAATATATTGTCTGTATATGTACAGAGATTTTCTTAAACAATTATTTTTATTATTTGGTAATTTTTATTCATGCATCGAATAGGTGAAACATTTTTCTTTCATACAGTACCAAGCTCAAGAAAACGCTTTAACTTTTGTTCAAATATTCAGTTGTGTTTTGTCTAAATAAGTCCTAGTTTGGACTTAATTCTTTGCCATCAACTCTTTTCCAAGGTGATTAGGGGGGAGATATCCAGTTTTTTCCATTTGCTGGGATCTCATGGCTATTGCAGGATACACTAGAAAGGAAGTCCAAGTGGTTCCATGCAGGAGATGGCACCTGTTCACCTCAAGATCCTTCAGATGTGCGCTGGTTTCTTGCAGTGCTGTGGTGTTGCCCTTTGCACCTTGAGTTGCAGCAGGACATAACTTGCTTAAGTGCAACACTGAACTAGAGGTGACTCTTCCCGTTCAAGTAGCATTTGCCCTGGATCAGTAAGACCTTCTGGAAATGGGAGCCCAGTGCAGAAATGTGCAGTCAGTCTAGATTTGGCAAGGTCTGGGCTAAACAAGAGCTAAAACCCCTTTCTTGTCCTTAGGTGACTCCCTGCAAAGCCACATTCACTGTGCTCCTCGGAGCTCCTGATATTGGGAGTCTAGTGCAGCCATATCAGATCTGGCACCATGGAGAAGCAGTTTAGATCTTCATGGTTTGGTAGGCAAGATCTGCCCAGTAAGGTTGCTTGGACTACTTCCACACCCAGGGAGCCCTGCTAAAGCTGAACTCTGTGTGCCTGAGTTCAGCCCTTCCTTCATTGAGCCTCCTGAAGTGAAGTGCTGGACTGGTGTCTCCAAGTCCAGAGTGAAATGCTGTGGACACCTCTCCCAGATGACGCAGCTGGTTTGTTCCCTTTCCCCGTAGACAGGAGTTGCAGAACCTCCTGTAACTCAGTTTCCTCTCTGGAGAAGGCACACAAAGGTACCACTGCACGCTGCGAGCAGCGAATGTTATGTTCTTTGTCTGACATGCAACAGGTATGTCAAAACCAACCTGTTTTGCTTGAGCACGTTCCCAGCAAGGTGAGTGTTTGAGAGGTTGATTGAAAGGCTGAGCTCTGTTCCAGATTTACATCTCCTGGCTCCGTTTTCCCCAAAGGAAGGGGATGTAATTTCAGACCCTTGGTTAAAGAGGTACAAATATTTGGGGAAACAGATAAGTCGCTGCTAATTGATTCCCTGGGCTGCTTGTTCCCAGTTTTGGAGGTAATGCTGGCATTAAAGATGAGGCATGAAGCAGTCCGAGTTAATGGGCTCTGTCACATGATTAGATTGCACCACACAGGTTGGGAAGGAGGAGCTGGAGAATGGACAGGAAGAAAAAGAGAATGTGGCATTAGTATGCATAGCTCCAGAAAAAGAACTTATAGTTTCTTCTGATTTTTGCATGTAGCCAGGAAGTTGAACATATTTAAATGTCACTGGGCCAGGACAGTCCCACCGCCAGAAAATACCTTCTACAGTGGAGAAGAAAATAGCGTTTTTCAATCCATCAGTAAAGAATTGTTGGATTATTTAAATAGCTGATTAAGTAGGTCTTATAAAAACAAAATAAAAATGCTCATCAGTAAGCAATGGCCTTTGCCCTCTCTCTAGAGGGTCTTTCTATAATCACTTGCTTCCATTGGGCTGGTGTTCATTGCTTTACAGCTTTCGTGGTAGTGCCAGTTCCTGGATCACATTCTCTGACACTGGTCTCCAAGTGATTGACCCGACGTTCAGAAAGGCAGCAGTATTTGTATTTTTGTCTGATTCCCCCCCCCGCCTTTTTAAACTTTATTTTCTTCATAATCAAAGCCCATGAATGCATCTTGTAGGAGACATTTTATTATCTGTAGTTCAGCATTTCATGAATGAGATCTACATTGCAGTCATAATAATTTGTACTAAAGGGAAAAGTAGACCCATAATCCTCAGATTATTTGTTGAAAAGTAGGTATATGTGTTTAACACCTAAAGAAATCCCTTTCTGGTAAAAATAAATCCAGGCTAAAACTAGTACTATGGGTGAAACTTAACCCTTTTCACTGGGCTTGGAGAAGCAGTTGATAACCGCTGCGGCTGTTTGACTCCCTTGTTCGGATTAAAAAATAAATTAAAGGAAGGAGGAAGGGAATGAAAGAGCATTTCCTTACCAGGCAGTCACACAAGCTATTGTCTGTGAGCTCCCCACCCCCATCTCTTTCACACAGGCACACACACACACACACACACGCACACAAAAAGCCAGTTTTGTGTCCTTCTGAGCACACAGATGTTCCTCTTGGCATCCCTACAGTATGGATAGGTTTTTTTGCAGGCGCAGAATGTGAGGCTTCTTTGTTGGAGACAAAGTGTTGCCTGTGGTGGGAATTGCTGCAGTGATGGGAAAGTATCGTAATGTATTGTTGGATTACTGTGTTTTTTCCCCCAGAAGAGACAGTACATTAAAGTAGCTTTGTGGGCAGTGAATTGTTTGAGCCAAGCCTGGCTAATAACACTCTCTCCTTGGCAAGCAGTCGTGCAAGGTATGGTTGGCATAGTTTGGACGGTCACGGGGTTTGTCCCAGGCATGGGCAGCGGTTCTGCTGCCTTGAGTAGAAGTCTCACCAGCCATATTTGGTGAGCTAACAAAAGTGGACTGACGGTGAAGATAGAGCTGTTGTACTTTCTGCTTTTCATTTTGTAATTGTATAAAGATCTGATACGATACATGCCGCCTTCTAAATCCTTTTTAGGACATCTGTTCTGGTTTTTCTATGTAATGGTTCTAAGAAAACAGCTTAAAATTAGAAACTAATAGCATTAAGTTTTTGCCTTAGCTTTCATACAGAAAAGGGAATAGCTCTTTCAAATCGTTTGTTGTGCTGCAGCCTGTCAGAGAACATGGTGCTTCTTTGGGCACAGTTGATGACGTTGCCAACCTAAAGCTCTGAATCCAACTCTTCTGTTGTTGATGGTACTGAGCAAGAGAAGCACAGATCTGTCAGCTGGGGTCTAGATTAAGTTCTTTTTGTCCATATCATATTATTTTTTATCTCCTTTCCTGAAACACGCACAGATTTTGTCGTGACTTTAACTCTTTTGGTTGGCAGTTTTATACCCCCATAATAAATATGTTCTGATGTGAAAGATCTGCTTGTGCAGATCCAGTTGAAAGATTGCACAGTTTAAGATGGAGAAAATGAGGTATGACTCCACTTCAAAAAGATTCAAGGAAGAGCTTATAGATGAAAAATTCCTTGAAGAAGCTGCTTGTAGGGAGAATTTGGAGGTGAGACTATGGAGAAGAAAGTTATCAAACTCTCTGTGATAACCATTAATTATTTTGTTTCTCAATTTGTTTCTCTAATGACAGAAGTTCTGTTCCTTCCTTTTTGCCCAGATATTTTTATCGATCTCTGGTTTCCTCACTGTGAAGAAAGATGTAATGATTTAATTTTCTGTGGAGCTTTCATCTTTCCACATCTAGAAAAAAAGAACCACAGCCTCATTTGGTATGTGTTTTCTCAGTCTGTGTTTGTGTATCATGTTCAGTGAGAACTTGCGTGTTTCTCTATCAACCAGAAGATGATAAAGTGGTTACAGAAGAATGTATAAGCCAAACAGGTAGATTGGGAAGATGGTTCCTCTCCTGGTACAATGTCATGGCAGTTGTTGCCAGTTCATTTCCAGGTATTTTCTGTATACTGGATGCAGATCTACTGTCATGAATACACCTACTTTTCACTATTCTTAAATAAGCTTTTTTCAGCCCATAGGCATATTTCTTGTTTGTCTCTCCAGTTTCACTGAATTGCTTAGATTATACTTCCTCTAAGCTTTTCCCTCTTCTTTCACTCCTCCTTTTAAAACTATAAGCGTACTTCTGTTTCTGTATCAGTGTCTCTTGAACAGAATTTCCTTTGGAAACCTTTCCTACCCTTCTGCTGCTTTTGGTTTCAGGCACTCAGGACACGTTCTGCTGCTGTACCCAGCAGCACGGTTTCTTTTTCCTAGCTTTCACTGGAGGACCTTCTTTGTCTACTTCCAACATGCAACTGCCATTTTTGCCTGCATGTCTCTTTTGATACATATCCAACTGTCAATTTCTTCTTTATTGCCTCCAAAACTAAATCTTCTGACATTCCCTCTAAGTTCCTTTTGATACTTATATTCAGTGATTGTCTATATTTCCTTAACCTTAAGCATTATAGCATAAGGATAACCTTTGTGATTTCTAATATCTTAATAGTGTCTGGTAATGCTTTGTATCATGCTATTTTGTATGCTTTTCTCCTCCCCTTAGTATTTCTAAAAGCTACCCTTGGCAGCCTGAGCTCACTCCTGACATTGTGGTGTGCAACAGGTCAGTGGCTTGCTAGGTGAGCTGTCTCCTTCCCTAGACCCACTGTGTTCTTCATGGATATCCTTTATACGTTTTCCTGTTTAACATGTTTTGTGGAAGGCATTTTTTGAAAATCTGAAACACACCTTTTGCAAAACTGTCCCTCTCCAGACTCCAGGTCAGATCTCTTAATATTAGCTATTTTTAGCAGAAAGTGGAACCATCCAATATTGGGTTTTCTCAAAGACAGGTGCATGGCGTTCTGCAGAGAAGTGAGCTTTCCCCATGCTTCACACTCTTCCTTGCCAGTTCTTGAAAATCAAACTGACAATGTCAGACCGGTTGTATTTTTAAGGCGCCGCTCCCCAGTAAGATTTTCATGTTGTCTCTGAATAGGCTTTTATTAACTGTGAAATCCATTTGAATGAATAATGCAAGTGTTAGCTTACAAAGAAATGTTCCTGACCAAATCTGAAAATGTCCCTTTTACAGGAGCACCATGACCTCTTTTTCATCAGAAAGTCTGTTCAGTATTAGTCCGTATTGTTCATTCATAATGTAAGTAGCTGAGATTGTTCTTGGGGAATTCAGATTAAATGGACACTAGCAAGGAATTGAAACTTAAAGAAGTATTATTTGACATACCTTAAAATGTTGGGTAATGTTCCCTGGTATTTAAATGAGGGCATAAATTCTAAATTTGCCACTCAGTGATGCTTCAAGATGATTTGTGTGCACTGGAAATAGTTAGGCTTATAATCTGTTGTTAGAGTTGTGCTTTTTCCCTGCAAGATCCCATTTTATCCTCTTTCAGCTTTGTCAGACCATAGTCTTGATACTGTCAGATATTTCTAGCTAAAATCTTTGATTACTTCTTCACTGAGTGTCTTGCAGTTGTCTGAGCAATCTGCATATGCTGCATCTTATAGACCAACTGTTACGTAAATGTGACGACTTTTGCCACAGGTGAACGGTAGGAGTGAGTGAGGAAGCCAGAGGGCAGACGTTACAGGCAGTGCTTTTGCGTAGGCACCACCAGCCAAAAGGAGGACTGGGGAAAGACATGGGAAGTAGGAGGTACAGGGAAGAGACTGGTACTTTTCAGCAGTCCTCCCTCAGCCTTAGTTGATTGATAAAGGGGAACCATATGGTACCTCCAGCTCCTTTTGTCTTAGAGCCCCATTCAGTTCTTCCTCCTTTTCCCTCAAGCCCACCAACTCTCATCAACCCAGTATTCTCCACAGCCCTCACCCACGTTCTCCAAAGTTGTATTCCTCAACCTGCATCTCCCCCAGACTCCGCTCCCCTCTCCCAGTCTTTCTCTGAGACCCCAAACCATTAGTGCCCAGCCTTCTCCCATCTTGAGAACCTTTCCCATCTCTCCTGTTGGATTCACGTGCAACTGAGAATTCAGGTATCTGCTTCAGCTGTTCAGCAGCTCCATTTTCTGTCTGTTTGTATACGCCAGCCCTTACATTAACATGGTTACCAGCGCTCACTGCTGATGGATTTGGCATTCTAGTCTCCCCAGCCATCTCCTGCATCCAGCTCTCCCAAGAGAAGAATAAATCCAATTTATAGCTCTGATGGGGTTTAAAGACAAAGAAAGGACATGGACAGTACTTACTATCTACGCAGATGGGAGCATCAGAGCAGGGTTAGAAGACGTGTCTGCAAAAACCTGCTGACAGTATGTGAATTATCCTGGTTTGCTGAAGTTTTTCCTGTGTGACAGCTTCTCCAAGCTGTTCAAAGCTTGAGGGTTGAGCACCAAGGCTGGGCAGGTTTTTAAATGCATTGTCATTGTTCCCATAGCTACTGTCATTACCCAGACAGTAAGGGAGAGAAACAGTCTGACTTGAATTCTGATAATAACCATCTCTGGATTATCAAAACCTACTATTTTAATCCCTTACGAGAGACCTGCCGGGATGGCTGGTGCAAAGGGACCGGAATTGGCTGAGTGAGAACACTGAGAAGCACTGCAAGAAAAAAAAAGATGACTGAACTTAGTTGGTACTGGTGAAAGAAAAACCTGTGATGGGGTAAGAAACGGAAAGGAGAAGGAGGTTGGCTGGGTACATGGGCTGGGACTAGGATGAGTGAGGAGGCAGAAAGTAAGAGAGGACAAGTAAAAATGTCTAATGGCTTTTCCTGGGGTAGAAAAAGAAAACTGGAAACACCTGGTCAGGGTGAACTGCGAGACACCAGAGGAGGAGTTGTGATTAGGGAAACTGAGTAAGTGTAGAAAGAGAGTAAAATTTGAGACCACGTGTATTAAGAGGAACACTAGAACAGTATTGTGGAAACTGAAATTTGGAGGGCTGAGGATTTAGGACTATGTACGTGAAATGTATCTGACTCAGACAAGATCCCAGCGTGGGAAAGGGAAGGGACTGGAACTGAGATAGACATCACTTGCAGAAAGATGGACAGAAGAGTATCTGCTAGAGTATGCTTTGCATGAGTTTGTATGCTTTTTTTCACTTGGCTACCTTTTTCTTTCATCTTTTAAGCAGTTTGTCTGGCTTCTGGTGGCCGTGAACATGAAGGGCTGTGGGTTTTTTTAATGTTATATAGTATAATTGGCTAATTTTTTAATATATTTAAGTATATCATGATGTTTATTTTTTAGCATTTTGTAATTCCAAAGTAATATTTTAATGAAAATAGTTCATTGCATAGTTTAAACAGCAGAAAAAAAAATGTACTAAAGACTCAAATTTCTTTTATTTGGTTCCTTTAAAGTGATGTTTCCTCTCAAGTTAAAGTTTTATGTTATAGACTGAGAAAGCAACTGGCATACATTGCTGTATGATGACATAAATACATGATTCTGTGATTCTATATGTGATATGAGGTCTTAGATGACAGGATCCACCTATTGCAAGTTTCATTTGTCAAAGCTTACCTCACCGTGCCGTAGAGAAAAGGTCATTCATTTTTGATGTGATATGAAGTACATTTTAAAATATAATTATTCTGTGGATTCCTTCTCTAAAAAGGGGTACGATCCTGTCCCAAAAGTTTTAGTGAATGCAAATTGATTCTTGTGGAGACTGCAGCAAGAATTAGAGCAATATTTTTTTTGTCCATTCTAGTAAATATTGGGTACTTTGGGTTTTGTCTGAATTGAAGGCAAGCATGTTACTTTTTAGAAGTTTTTCACAACTAAGAAGTTCTATTCAGAGTCTAAATGTCCATACTGAGTGGAACAGAATTAGATTTAAATATTTGTCACCTTTCACTGTATTTTTTTGCTGTTGTGGAAACAAATGGCATTGATTATTGATATCACTGTAATAGCAGAGCTTGACAGTATCTTCACAGTGGTTTGCTCGGGGCTTTTCCGTGACAATCATAAAACAATTATTGTCAGGCTTTGCATTTACCTGCTTTTAGCTATAGGAATGAAAACTTCCATGTTTCGTTCACCTACATCTGTGACACTTTCGGTTGGCTGCCAGTCATCTCAATAGCCAGCAGCAGAGACCCAAGGAAGGGTGACAAGGTCCCTGAACTTGGGTCATGCAGAAAGGAGATAGATGCTAAGGGCCTGACCAATATCTTACGGTTTTGGGCAGTGCTGTAAGCATAATTGGAGAGAATATTTTACCCCCTGATGATGTAGTGACCCCAAAATTGTGCTACTTTTACCCGTCTGTTTGGTAGTTATCTTCCCACCAAGTGTCAGTACATGCAGTGATGTTAGTGTGTGTGCTTGCTTCTGTGAGCTCCGGTTGGCCAGGGCTATATTCAAGTGCTTCAGGGTATTTTTCAGATCAGGATCTAGCTAATATCCCCAAACTCTTTCTGCTGTTCATTTCAAATTGCTGCTTTAGCAGTGGTGAGAGCAAAGTGGGGTTTAGCTTTGGACTTTCTCAGGTGCATAAGGCACCTGCTGGTTTTAAGGATGCCTCCCATGGGCTCTGCTTATACACTGTTGTTCGAAAACACGAGGTGACAATAGCTGTTGTTTAAGCTGATGGTTTCACACAGGCTTACAGCATTCTGCTAAATGCTTCCAAGAATATAAGAGGCTTTTATCTGCTTGTATCTAGCAGAGTATCTAGATATCTGCTTGTGTCTAACAGAGCCTTTTTCCTTGTAAAGGGATGGTTTTGACACAAGAAGCAAAAATATCTTGAAAAATGATTAAGCAGGTGTCACGAACGGTAAATGTGTAGAAGAAATGAGAGCATATTTGCTTGCTTAGTTCATGGAAAGAGGAAAACAAATTGAGTAGGAAACAAATACAGCTGAAGTGGCAATGGGTTGATGAATCATGAGAAGAAAGATTGCATTTTCTGATGGAATATAACCAGCAACCTTGGAGCACTTTTTGTGAAGTGTTTGGTTGCAGAGAACAGAGATGCTTTGAAAATCCTATTTTGAGCATCTATCCTTTATTTGAATGACAGGGTGCTGTGATAAAAAATAACGGATGAATAAAATTTAAGCCAAAAGGGACCTTCAGGTCATCTCTCAGGACTTCACTGTATCAGGAGACATGACATTTTGGCACGTTATCCTGAACTGAACTAACACATCTGTTTTGACATCTCTTCAGTTGAAGCCATCAATGGCTGAAAAGTCTCAGTGCTTGGAGTTCTTTTTTCTAGTGGTTCATCAATATTATTGGAAAAATTGTGATTCTTATTTGTGTTTGTTGGACCTCACTTTCCTGCCGTTACATGCTTTTCCCAGATAGATTTAAGCACCTTTTAATACCAGTATTTTCTTTCTGTAAAGGTATAGACAGCTCAATCTTTTTAATAACTTAACAGATCAAGATCTTTGCATGGTTATTCATTTTATGCGTGTTCTTTGTCCTCTCTTTAATAGCCTTTAAAGAAAGGTGGGCAGCAGGATACTACACGCTCTCCTACTATCTCTCTTACCATCCCCATGTCCTGCTCTGTGCAGAATTCACGCTACCTTTCTACTGCCACTTTTCGCGGTCTTGCTCATACGTAGAAAGCTAGGATTTGGTCTTTTTGCCCCAGTATTTCCTAGGAGCTCATACTGAGGGGATGTGTGTGTGTTATGACTGCTGTACCCAGCTGCTGGAAGCAGGATCACCGTTCTCCTGTCACTAGACGTGCAATGTGTACCTTGCTGGAAGAAGCCACTTTAGCAAAATGTAGATCGCTGCGTAAAACTACGTCGCCTTCAGCTTGAAAGCAATCTGCTAATCTCTGTCTCGTCTCTATCTCTTCTGAGCAAGAATTTTGTGTATACTGGCAATGAGTGAGGTGTCGCTGGGAAGTGGTGTGCTCTTGCTGAGCTTCTTCGCTGTAGGACACCTGCGGGTGGTCTATACAAAAAACATATACATCTGTGCCAGGGTAGCTCCTTAAGCTGGTCGTATGGCCTCCCTTTCCTGATAAAGTTGAGACCAATGTAGGCTTGGGAAGCATCTGTGAATGTTTCAAAATATTTTTGAGAAACAAGATGGATTGTTCTGGACACAGCTTCGTCCCACCCCATCTGCACTGCTTTGCTGCTGGCTGGGGTCGGTTAGAGGTGGGCTTGCTCTCTGGGGGTGCATGTGGTGGAAACCACCAGTGGTTTCGGTACCACTAGTGAGGAGTTACAGGGTGGTTTGAGTGGATTTGAACAGCGGTGAGAATGGTGAACAAAAAATCTGGAGAAAAAGTGATGGTCAAGTTTACTTCATTGCCTTTTTTTTTGTTGTAGTTGTTTCGGAGGTTGATAATGTGATGTCTTCCACATTAAAAAAAGGAAATGAAACAATTAAGAATCTTAAACTGTTCTGTACTGTACTCTGTTAAGGCACTGAAACAAAACCTTGTGAATAATAGATCTGAAAAAAGCACTTTGAAATTCTCACGGTACAAAACCGAAAGCCATCAAGACTTCTCATGGCATTCTCTGAGAGTACCGTGGGAAGCAATGGAGACTAAAAACCAGTAACAAAATAGAGGGAATATAAGCTGAAGTACTCCATTTGTCTCAAAATAGCAGTGCTGTATTTTTATAGTATGGAATAAATGGTATCTGTGAATGCATTTTTAAAATGAGTGGGAAATACTAGTCAAGACCTGGTGAGACTCAACAATTTCTGTAATTGTGTTGTTATTTTTGTAGCACTGTTGCCAAGAATAGAAGGGTTGTTGCTTTAAATTTTAAAATAATAACTTGAGTACTATTAATAGAAAAAAGACTGTTTGCTAATTTGTGATCACATGCAGTTTTAAATATTGGATAGTTTAACAAAATGCTTTAATGTTTACACCTATAATTTAGAGTTTGAATAAAATTCTTGATGCCGTGTAGTAATGAGGATGCTTCCTCTACGTGTCAAATTGCACACCTGCAAAACTACTGTCCCATTTTCTTGGTAGCAAATGGTATAATTAGGATCAAAAAAACATTTTTAGTTATAGCCTCCTTGTTTTTACATGCTCACTGCTTTCCAAGTTAACTCCCTTTGTAAACCTTTTGCTATAGCCTGAAATGACTTTTAAATTAAAAAAAGAACATTTCCTGCCCAGCTTTCTTGAAAGTTAGGAAGAGCTCAAATAAGTCATTCCATACCCTCTCCCTCCAATTTTATTATGTAAAAATATTTTGTGGGGCTGGGGAGGGGCTGTTTATACATACGTTTTAAGGGGACATAGTAAAATTATTTACTTTTTTAAAATTACAAGTTTAAAGTCTTGACTGAAGAGTTTGGGGGTTTTGGGCCGTTTCCTTTAATTTATCATTAAGATTTTGAGAGATTTAAAGCTTCAGTGCAAAAGTGAAAGGATTAGGATAGGGACCAAATTCCAATAAATGGGATACAGTCGGAAGGAAAGAAGCTTCCAAGTTGCTTAAGCCTGGAAGTGCACACTGTGCTATTTACGTGTGTTCAGCAAAGAGAAGTCCGACTTTACGTAAGTTAAGAGACAGTAGTTTGATTTTGCCTGCAAATATAAAAGGCCCTACTTTTAATGTAATAAGAGGGCATATACTTTAATTTTTGTATTTGCTTTTAAAGTTCCCTTGAGCGGCATTAGCAAGGCTGTACTGTGTGCTTTCTCTGTGCTCTTACGGTCTGTGTTATACTGGTGGTGTACGGTTGTACAAACCTATGGTTCAAACAAGAAAAAGGATTTTCACCTTGCTTCTTTTCAAATTATTTTCTGTGACAGTCCAAAAATTACAAAGAACACTGAAACAATTCTTTGGGTTTCCTCCAATTTAACCTAAAGTCATCTTCTGGAAGCAGATGTTTGAGGAAAGGTGCGCCTGTACCCGGCGCTTTGCCCACTCCAGAAGAGATGGAGAGAAGCCTGCAAGAACTCATTCAAACTAGAGAAAGCTTTGATCCTCATTGATCCTTGGCGGAAGTTCAAGAGAAGGTTTCTGGTGGGTGCATCAGTGGGTCCTCTACCGACACTGGCTTGAGACGGGCTCCTGGCTCAGCAACAGCTGAGGTAGATTTCCACCCCTGAAGCTGGGTGTTAGGTGGAATCCCTCCATGCAAAACTGGTGTTCCCAAAGGGTTAAAATTGGTAGCTCTTGTAAATAAATTCTATAGAAGTGAAGAAAACTTTGACTCTACTTGTGAAATAATTTTTTTAAGTTCTGTAGAATATTCCTATACCTTCACTTACATATGCAACCAAACTACCTTCGTCTACTTCAAAGTGAACTGAATACTCTTACCTGGCAATAGGAAGTGATAGGAGGAAAACACGTGCATCCTCGACAAACACAGTGCTTGGGGGTTGGGCGAAGGTTAATGGTTCCTGCCGATGGTCATGAGATAGGATGATCTTGAATACCAGCATTGTTGCTTAAAAATAAAGCAAGTCCTTTTGCAAAATGGAGTAGATGGTTTCTTTCCTTTTACACTGGTGTCCTGTGTCTCCTAGGTCACCGTTCCTGAAAATGATAAAATGCCTGCTTTGTTTCTTGATCCTGCTTCAAGCTTCTGCTTTAACCATAGGATAGTTTATCTGTTTTAAGGATAAATACCTTTGTGGATAGAATATGCTTACTATGCATAGAGCAGCCTATCATTTCCTCTTGCTCTAAATGTCATGGATAGACCACCACTGCACATTGCGTTCATGTTTCTACTTTTTCTGCATCTTCCACTTCTCATTTATTCTAAGGAGTTTTAGCTGTAGGGACCATCTGTCACAAACCCAAATGTTTATATTCACACAAACTGGTGGTTGTGTCAGCTCCTTAAAGTGATGTTCTTCAGTTTCTCTTTGTAAGCAGATGTGCTGTGACTGGAAAACCTTCTTTAATAATTGAGTTAAGTTTGATTACAGTATATGGAATCTGTTTGAGTTACTGAAGCAGCATTGAAGATTACAGTGCTTTTTACGGAAATACAATTGCTTGGATTTTGCTAAATTGTGCCTGGAAATTTAGGCAAAGTTCTCTGCAAAGTGTACAATGAGCAAAGTCTTTGTAATGCTAAAATGGGGGGAGTCACGCTTGAGATTATTAATTTATCATTCAATTAGATTTATTAATCATGAGAAGTACAGTTCTTTCACAGATTTTCCTCATTGACTTTCCTGGTTCTAAAAGGCACTTTTACAGATTTTATTAGGAAGAAAGATTTCATCTATTCACTTGCAAAGCACTTCCCACTGTAGTCTAGCAACCAGCCCAAAAGGAACTGTTGCATGATGAAGTAATATTTTGTGTTTCAGTTACAAAGATGGAACTCAATATCTCCGCTACTCCGTGCTGTTGAATAGGCAGAAGACTTCTAATTGAATATAACCTCATTCAGTTCGATCTTCTGTAGAAAAGTGCTGGACCCTGAGGCCCGTTTTCACAACAGCGTCCTGCTTTCCGTTACTGCTGAGCTGTGTTTCCTCTAGGAGAAAGGAGAGAAGTAAAAGGCAGAGGCATTGCTGGTCTTGAAAATTTGTCCCAGAACCACTAGTTTTAGTATTAAGTTTTATTAGGTTAAAAATGTGTCCTTCGTTTCTTTAAAAGCAGCACACAACGTTGTCGTTTATAGATCTGAGTTTAGTGTCACTCAAGCTGCATAGTTTTTTGCAGTTTTTACTTTTCAGAGACTTATTCCTCTTCTGTGGTTCTACTCTGTGTACCATCTCCTTCATTTCTGCACTGTTTGCCTACAGTGCTTCAGTGCTTTCTTGTCACCTGCTTTACCATTTATCCTCTCTTTCATATATTCCCAAGCCACGTTTTTTCTCATTGTAGCGTGTCAGCTCTCTTTTTTCTGTTTCCGTAGACTATTTCTCCCTCTCAGATATCTTCCTCTGCCTCTTCTTTTGCCTTCTCTCAAAAATTAATTTCTCTTTTTTTTTTTTTTACATTCATCTTTTCTCATGTCCCATCCACTCCTCACACTCATTGATAAAGGCAGCAAAGTCTGATAATTTATGCCAAAGATAGTATTAGGGATCAGGATAACTTTATGGTTGGATGCTAAGGCAACCCATCTGGCCTGCGGCTGTCAATAAGGTAAAGGTGGGGTTCATGCTAGAGAATTTTCTGTAGATTTCTCCCATATATCCAAATGGCTAAAATCATGAGTCAGCTGGCATCTTCATTTAAGGTTCTTCAGCTGCTGGGCTGTTGGAAGGAGTGAGGAGCTTTCCTCTTCATTCCCCTTCTTAGCTCAAAACATCCAGGCTTCTTTGGAGAACTTTCTCTTTTAAAGAAACGTACCGAATCACAGAAAATACCACCCATTTTTAAGATCTTATGCATTGTCTTTTGATTTTGTTTTGCCCTTGTCTTACTCCTCTGAAATGTGGCACATTAGCTTTCATGAATTAGTCATCAGTTGTGAAACTTCTATTTTGAAATGCAAATTTTTTTTTTAGAAAAAGGCAGAATTAATCTTTTCCAGCTATTCAGGTAACAACCAAATATAAGCTATTCTCTGTCTTTGGTAGCTCAACAGTGATTGCTGCTGCAACAGTGGTTGCTCACGTTTTGGGCAGGTGAAGGACTTCCGTTTCATGTTTTTAAGAAAGTGTGCAATATTTCCACTGGACTGATTCACGCAGAACATCACAGGATTCATTGGGATGAGTGTGGGCAGAAGCCTTGTTTGCCGACGTACCCAATGTAGCTACTGGTTCAGAGTGGAGGCATCAAATGATCTTCCTTTGCAGTTGGTAACATAACCGAGTATACTACCCAGATTTAACCAAGAGCGACAGGAAATTAATATAAGACAGAATTGACAGAAAATGGGGAAAAAAAATATGCACGTCCAGCATCTTTTCTTAAGATGTTTAGTTTTCCGAAAGGATCTTGGCTTGATGTGCTGAAGAAAGTTGAAACCTGGTTCAGTTTTGCTCCGTGCTAGCAAACAGTTGTCAGACGGTGAAGATTGTCTGCCCAGGCTGAAGGTGAAAATGAGGAAGGTGGAAATGCGTTCAACCAGACTTCCCTGCTGCATTTTCTCCAGTCTGCAACTGGAGAATGTTTCAAACTTTCTTTTGCTTTTGCTCAAGGTGGTCAAGCTTGAGGCATCTTCAGCTCTTCATGCTTTGACTAGAAAAAAAAAAAGGGTACAGCTTGAGCTTCCAAAAGAAGAATCATTCTCAGTTTTACTGCTGGGGTTTGATCAGGAGCTTTTCAGGTGCATTATAAAAGGTGCTTGTGTTTCAAAAATCTTTGCTAATTTGGCATGGCCATCTTGACACAGGGTCTGTTTTTAACACGTGTTGAATACTGGCATCTTCTGACTTAAAAGGAAAAAGAAAGGAAAAAAAAAGAGCGTAAAACAATAAAACCCAGCCCTGTAGGCGGAATGTTTCATTACAGTAGTTGTGGGGTTTCTTTTTAATTATATGTAGTAAAAAACTTGCAGATGATACCCACTCTGTGGAGGAGGGGATAAGAGAAGAAAAGTTCCCTTGCCTGAGGCCCAGAGTTGGAAATATAAACCACAGTTATCTGGCATAGTACATTTTTGATAATAGCAATGTCACCAGTGATCTAATGACAACTTGTCCTCCCCTTTAATGATATGTTGTCCTGCAGATAATTGTGTGCGTGATAGCAGATGATACAGTAAAATATTTTGATGGAAGACACAAATAGTTTCCTATATAATAACTGCTTTTCTGCAGAGCCTGCATTCCCTCAGCAGGATCCGGTGGCGTCTGCTCTTCCATGGGCAGGACTGTATCAACAGAGGCTGGCTTTGTGGTGGCACAGAGCGTGTCCCACCAGTTTGAGCGCTGATGCATTACAGCAGTGTTGGACTTCCATTGCAGCACATTGGTTTTTATGGGCCTGCAGCCTCAAGAGATAGAAGGCTGTCGCTTAACAAAACTTACCTTCTTCCCCCTCTCCCCTTTTCTTCACAGAAAATATCAGACAGGAACCCGAGTACGCCTGAGACTGCTGGATCTTGAACTCACGTCTAGGTTCTTGGGTGCAACAACTGATACAACATTGCTGGAAGCTGATGCGGTGCTTTTGGGGCTCGTGGAAAGCAAGCAAGCAAAGCAAAAGGAGTAAATTTCATGTAAATAAATGCATTGTGTGCTCTGTGGCAAATTATACAAATGAAATGTTTCCTCAGGAAATAAATGAAAAGTTTCTGTCCACTTGGTTATGTAAATAATGAGATCAATAAAAGACAATAAGCACATCGTACCTGATTCTTGCTCCATTTTTATTCACTCATCTTTCTAGCTCCAGGTTTAAATGTGAAAGGTTAACTGAGGTTCTGTAGGTAGTATTAGTTGAATATTTACATATGCTTACATAAAGAATTCCAAAGTTTGTCTTTCCGTCCCAAAGGGATGTTGATCTAAGACATTGTACTTCCGCGGAGGAAGTCCAGAGCTTGCTCTCGTGGTGCTTCTTCCATTGTGGTGTTTCATACAGAACAACGTCAAGGGTTCCCGATTTCCAAGTTGCAGTGCAGAATGTTTACTGCAGATGTTTGTTTTAATCTCTGTTATAATATATTACGCTTTTATCTCTATCTGCGTGAAGCACTAGAGACTATTCTTTGCTTTAATTGGAGCTCTCATTTCTAGTGCATGTTAGTAAATTTTCTCTGGTTGTTCATATAAATGAAAAGAAAGTATTTCGATGTCATAGACCAAGTGTAGGTCTTAGGTTTCTGTAAGTATATTTGAGAGAGAGAGATATATATAGTGGGTATTTGAATGCATAACCAAAGAATCATTCTATTGTGTTTCCAATATCTTTTTGGAGCATTTGCTATCAGAGAGCATTTCTGTTGATTTCTGGTATATCCAAGTCTGAATTCTGCAGTCATTTGCGATCTGCATCGTGCCTAGCAGGTGTGCTGAGCCACTGAATTGCAACAGAAATGCTGTTTAATCTTAAAATATTTCTCCCAAATGTTGGAATAAAATGAGATTTGTTAAGGCAGTATGCCTTGTTTGTCTGCAGTGATGGTCCAGTGACAATATGTTTCTCGCCATATGTACTAATTGAGTAAAATGCACAGTGGCTTAAGCATATGTTACTCAAATCCACCGACACCTCATCTTTCTGCTGGAGCAGGCCACGTGAGCAGCGATGGAGCCACCAAAGGATGGTATAGCTCCTTCTGCCTCTCATGACTGAGTATATTGGTATTTCAGTCACGTGAGGGAAGAGGAGATAAGGGATCCCTAAACAAGCAGGGTACCAGGGAGCCAGCTCCAGGCTGCCACAGCTCACGCGCCCCTTTCCTTGCCTGTTTCTGGGGGACACGTGGAGAAGATGGCATCAGCGAGCAGAAACTGGGAGCAATTCTGTTAGATTGCAGCTGGCCTATGGGTCAGACTGCCACCCAAACTCTGCAAGGCTTCATGTGGTCCAACAAAATTCCTTTAGAACAGGATACAAAAGCTTTAATCTGTTTAGAGGTCTTTTCCAAAAACATTGTCATTTCTCTTTTAAAGGTTGTTGTCTTTTATTTTTTTTTTTGTTTGAAAGCATATAGAAAGAAAAATGAAAGGACAGCTGAAGTGCCTTTTTACCTGAACCACAGCCCTAGAACACAGTGGTTTGATTTTTCTCTCTCCTCTGCCCAAAACAAAAACTTAACAAAAGAAAAATCCTTTCCCACATTTGCCCTTTTGTAATACTGGGAAGAGAGGTATAGTGCAAGCATCAGCTGCTACAGGTAGTCTCCAAAATACATCTCATGCGTGATCTGTCAAGGAAAATATTTTTAATATAAGGTATTTATTTGCCTAAAATGCTAGGAGGCATCACATAGAAAATGCGTAATCATCCTGAAGGGAATGGGCATGTTTTAGCAGATCCTTCTATAGTTTTGCAGACTGAAGTTTTGTTTCTGCAATCAGTAAGGATCCAAGCAAGAGAGGGGAAACGAGCAATGTGAGCTTATTTTATTGCTTTAATTTGCTCATTCATCTCAGTGATCTTAATTAGAGGAGTTTGAACAGGAATTTCATTGGTAAAGAGTTATCCTAGCACTGGTGTAGGAAAAGAAGGCCTTTTTAGGAAGCCAGAAGGGATTTAAAATATGAAAGAGAAATCCTGAGTGCTTAACGTAACTCATCCTACATGCTTGATCAACCTTAAATAAGAGTGATTTGGGAGGAAATATATGCATTAACATTTTGGGGCCAGGCTGAGAGTTATTTCACAGTAGGGTATCAAATAGTGATTTTATCAAATCTTCCTCTGGATAACCTTTAGAGAATTGGCTTTTAGAGACAGTAGCAGTTGCTATGTCAAATCCAGCTTAGTCTTTTATTTGGAAACCCACATGTTCACATAAACCAACCCAGTCTTACAAATCGTGTGGTCGAATGATGGTTCAATGGCTTTTATTTGCTGCTACTCATTCTGGCCTTTGGAGAACCAGTCGTTCTCCCAGCTCATCTTTGGTGCCCTTCAAGGCAGTTGTTTATTGCACCTCTAAACTGTTCAGAAAAAGGTTGTCCCGTGGAGGAGACTCTATCTGGAGTAGCCTATGCCCATCAGACATTGCCTCAATTCTGTACAACTCCCAAATGCAGAATTACCATGACAGAACAGGGAATGCTGAAATGTCTTTGTTGCATGCTGTTGCATTGTGTTTCATATATGTAATACCTACATATGCCAAGCATATGTGCAGACTACGTGTCATTAATGCAATATAAGGAACCACCAATGGCGCTCATTACTGAACAACCATGATGGCACAATTGCATGGCCCTGTGTCTGTAAGACTCTTCTCTTTTTTTACTCCGATCTTTTATCGTAAGAGTAGAAATTGATAATGCAAACAGGTATTTCCAGTGCTGTCCAGACAGAAGAATAACAAATGCAGGTACTTTCCCGCTCGTTGCCACCTATCCCCAGGAGTTCCCTCTTTCTTCATGGCCACATGCCTTTTTGCTGCTTCTCTTTGCATTTTCTGCTGCCAAATGCACACAAGTGTACATACAACCCATTCTTTTTCAACAATTCACAATGAAGTCTCCTTGTCCACATAGTTCAGATACCTGAGTGGCCTTGCATGTGCCTTGGTTTGGGCAGTTGCATGCAACTGACTTGTTGGTTGGAGGTCATTCTTATTTCATGTATGAAGATAGTTGTTTCTACTAACATAACAGGTTGCCCAGAGAAGTTGTGGATGCCCCATCCCTGGAGGTGTTCAAGGCCAGGCTGAATGTGGCCTTGGGCAACCTGGTCTAGTGGGAGGTGTCCCTGCCCATGGCAGGGGGGTTAGAACTCAGTGATCTTCAAAGTCCCTTCCAACCTAAACCATTCTATGATTCTATAAAGGAAGAGTAAAGCCACCCCAGCAGCTCCCGTGGCACTGTGCTTAGCCCGCACCACCACCTGGAATACTCTTATAACTTAAGTATACTACATGTATTACTGATATTAACCACATGAATGCTACTGATTTAACATACCACGACTGGAGGTATAAGTGCAAATCCATGATTTTGCTGAGAATCCTGAGGCCGGTGTAAGCCGAGTTCTGCAACTACTGCCAAAATCAGGAATTTCTCTATATACCATGCTGTGTTTCCTTCTAAATTTTGTAATTATGACTTACTTTGAAGCACTGGCCAGATAAGCAAAGATAATGAATAAAATTATATGGACAATCTCGCACAATTTGTTTTCTGATTATGCGGCTGAGAAGACACTTGGTGTTAGCAGATCTCAGTCTTTGTTACTTGATCTGTTTTTCAGAGGGTTGGGGTTTTTTTTCCTATAACAGTCTTGGTTTTTGAGAGTCTTAAGGTTTTTTTTCCCTGAAAACTCTCAGGTAACAACACAGACCCCACTTCATTAGCAGATACTCAGTTCTCCATCCTCCTCCATCAGGTACTGCTTTGCATGCTGCCCACACCTCTTAATTGGCAAACGTCTCGCTTAAATTTGGATGAGCGTGATGGATTCACTTCAAGTAGCTGTAATGCACGCTCGGTATAGAGTAAAATTGACACTGGGAGATGTAACGCTGAGTGCTCCAAGACCCGCCTGGAAGGCATCCTCCACAGGGGGAGGAGGAGGGCTGGCTGCCCTCTCAGCCCCACGGTCACTGCTCAGTCAGGGTCACTGGCAGTAGGGCGCTGGGTGATTCAGTAGCAAGTACAAATCTTCACTTCTACACAAACAAGAAATGTTTCCACACGTTCTGCTAGAAGGACACTTGCTTTTTCTAGGCCTGGAACTGAAGTGCCCGTGAACTTCACCCTACCCCACATCCACTTCTTACTCCGGCCAAATAGTATACCTGAACGTCCGTAGTGCTTTCTGGTTTTACAGATGTGCTTATGAGCAAAGTCAGCTCTCATAAAAACTGAATCAAAGCTGGTTTGGGTTTTAGCTGAAGCAATACTCCAACTTCTGTTTTATTTGGGTCCTGTTATGAAGGCTTTAATAAGTTTTTTCTAAAATTCGACCTTCTGTTTTGCGAACAGAATGTTAAAATACCTTATACATACTTGGAAAACAAAATTGCTTTATCATGAGATGGATTTGGATGCAAAAGGAAAATATTTAAATGTTTTTTTGATGGCTGATGTGCTATAACAAGACCTGGCAAGTCCCCCTGGGCTTGTCTGCCCTGTCATATTCCAGGCCTTTAGGTGATGAGACGGGGAAAAAGGGAAATGCTGAAGAAATCAGGCCTGCCTATTGAGAGCAAATTAGCATCTTGCCACCAAAGCTTTGGCACTGAGCTCGTTTCTGAAGAAAAGAATACTTCACATTTTACTTTCCTTTAGGGCATTCTGGAAAATTTGGGTTCCTTCTAATTTCTTGACACTGTCACATTTATAAATCAGGCAAATTATTGTTCAAGCTTTTTTTTTTTTTTTCTGATAGCATTATTCCCCGATGCTGGGAAAGCTTTTCAAGTCTTCTGTTTTGGCTAGAGAGCATTTCTGCTAGATGCAAGCATGCAGTCTACATGTGTTTTTTAGAAAATTATGCATTCTGGGGAAGCATTTATCACGTATGAAGGGTCTAGACTGCCCAAATGAGGCTATTACGTTGTCATCTGGCCATAACCCAAAATAAATATTATCCCTCGTATGACTGCACTGGGCTAACATCAGTAAGTTCTTAAATACTTTTAAAGTGTTCTTGTTTCCTTCTGGGCCGTGTCGTGTTCAATCAGAGTTGAGCAGGCTGATGCGCTCCCTGCACGGCGGCTGTAGCGAGGCAATCAGCCGTTCGTTAACGTCGCAGCCCGTCTGCGGCAGGCTGGGTGTCAAGTGCAGCCAAGAGTGACACTTCCCAAATGGGTTAATCGATCCAAGGCACCTTTTGGGGTAGATACAGTAGTCACTCTGCGGCTTTGGGTTAACTTCTGAAAGTGGCAATATAATTATTTTTAAAATGTTGACATTTAAAGTAGTGAAAAATGTCTTTTTTTTTTTTTCCTCCCGACTTCAATGAGAAATCAAAGAACTACTGAAATAATCAGCTCGGTTAGATAGCAGTTCCCCTTTGACTGCCTTCCCTTCACATAAGAGCAGCTCGGCTGGTTCAATCTTTGCTTGTCTTCTCAGCCTCAGACCTGGTTTGTGTTTAAGACATGACACATATGGCAACTTAAGTGGTATTTCACGGTCTGTGTCCAGTAGCACAGAGAAAAGGGTTAAGGGTTTAATACATCTCGTCCCAGGGAGAGGAGTTGTCACCTTCATCAAAGTGACTAAATAGAATACAAATAAAATACAAAACTAACTGAAGTTGAAGGCCACAAACTGATGTGCCAATTATCAAAACAGACATCAGAGAAAAGCGTTCAGAATATGTCCTGAGCTGCCTCACAAATGAGTATATGGGCATCACATTGAACATGAATGGTCATGGTCACAGAGAGAGGTGCCTGAGGACTGGAAGAAAGCAAATGTCACTCCTATCTTCAAAAAGGGCCTGAAGGAGGACAGCAGTGGTGCCCAGTGACAGGACCAGAGGCAATGGACACAAACTGAAACAAGCAAGGTTCCATCTGAACATTAGGAAATACTTTTTCACTGTAAGGGTGACCGAGCACTGGCACAGGTTGCCCGGAGAGGCTGTGGATCCTCCCTCCTTGGAGATATTCAAAAGCCACCTGGACACATTCCTGGGCAACCAGCTCTAGGTAGCCTTGCTTGAGCAGGGGGGATGGACCAGATGACCTCCAGAGGTCCCTTCCCACCTCAGCCATCCTGTGATGCTGTGATATGTTGGCATCTTATTTCTGATGCCACACTGTTTGAACACTGCTTCTTTTATTTTCTCTAAGTTTTTGAAAGCTTAGAGCTTCTTCTATATGCCGTTGGAGATGCTCTGCTCCTGAGCTGGGCAGCTGCCGTCTTCAATTCAGGATCCAATTGCTAAAGGGCTGCAGGGAATTGGGGTTCTCCAGAAGCGGCAAAGGTGGAAATTGGTACCTTCTGCATATCCTCACCACTGGCTTTCTATTGGTTCAGCACCATCTTCCCTTGCAATGGAAGGGAAACTGTGGCTACTGCGTGTGGCTACTGCCATCTCCCACTTCCATGGAAGGTATTGTTCCTCCTACTTTGCTCCTACTGCATGTATGGGCAAACCAAGAATAGGTGCAGTCAAACTTGGATTTCCTTAGGTTCAGGCTCCTCTACAGTCTGGTGAGACTACGCTCAAGAGTTTGGCGTCAGCCACACCAAGTTAAAGGGCAATGATGTCAATGTGGCTGCCAGAAGCTTCTTGCAGCTGGCACAGCTTTTCTTCAAGGGTGGTTTTTCAGAGTGGCAGTGGTCCATGGATTCCTATGTTTAAATGTCCTCTCCTGCTAGTGGCTGCTAACTCCCGCCTTCCCCATCTGCCAAAGCCTGTGCGTGAGCTCCCCTGGCTTGTTGCAAGCCAGCATGGATCTAGCTGTTAAATTGCTTGACCCAGAGAAGGACATTTAAATTGGCCTGGCGTGGTTTGCTCAGCATCACCTAAGTGCTGAGCAGGTGTTGGCGTGTGATTTCATTGTCTCTTGAGGACCAGACTTTGCTGCCTGCGATTGAGGGGCTCACTCGCCAATTTGGGTTCCCGTTCGCTCCTAGAAGACCGCCGCTGCGTTCCCAGCGGCAGTTGGGCCGGCGGGGTCTTCAGCAAGCTTAGGAAGGATGCGTGGCCCCAGTGCTGGAGCTTTCCCTCTGCTGGGTGAGCAGCGGGGAGGCGAGAGCCGGAGCCGGCGAAGGCAGGCAGCTGCCCGACAGCTCGAGCTGTGAAAGAGCAGCGTCGGCTCGAAATCTTTCAGCCGTGCCCTTTGCACCTCGGGCTGCGGCTTCCCTGCACACGCTGGATCACCGGGGAGCCGAAGTCTCATTTACCGACCAAACGACTCTGAAAAAGGCCCCCGTCCCNGCCGGGGGGGGGAGGCGGGGGGTGCCTGCCCCTCTCCGGGGCGCTGGACCCTTTCAAGCGAGCTGCGGCGCGCCGGGTTCTTGTGTGAAAAACAAGGGGCACAATGCTGGAGTCGTAACCTCCTCACCCCTGACGGCATGGGAAAGTGCACTCCTCAGCTGTTGGGTATAGAAAGGCTGCTGCAGGCATGAGAAATGTTCATAAAAATGCCGTTTAGAGCCTGCCCTTCTACTCTGCACATGTCATCTTGCCTATCAAGCTGCCTAATTGGAAAATTAGGCTGGCCTTAATTTAGAGCCCTGAAAGTTCATGCCAATAATTTCCCAGAGACTTTTTTTTTTCCCCCCAATTATTATTATAAATGGTTTCAGCACATTGGAAATCTTTATCAGAAAAAAAAGAACAAAACAAAACCCAACACCCGGAAAGAGCAGATCTTTCATTTCAGAGAGATTCTTTGATTTCTGTGTGTGAAATTGTATTGTTGTGCATCCTGTGAATGATCATCCGGAGACGAATGTGAGCCCTCATTGTTTTCTGTGCTTCTTTCCATATTTGATTGTACACAGAGAGCTGAGCGTATATTCATTTACAGCATGTTATGATCTTATTTTGGAGCTTAGCGCACCTGCTATTTTCTGTCTGCTGAAGCTCTGTAAGCAGCAGTGAGCAGAAGCTGCCTTGCAGTTGTCAACGTTTCCCCCCCCCGAGTCTTACGCTGTGGGCACCACTGATCCTGAGCCACCTAAGGAGACCTGAGATGGTGTGCAGGATCAGGCCAGTCAGTTAAATCCCTCCTGACTCTGATCAGGGCTCAACCTCGCAGTCAGCCACATCCAGACAACTGTGCTCTATGTCTTTGAGATCTCCGTTTCGGGCTCTGTTTAGATGACGCGGTGAAGATCTCCTCTCTGTGCCTGGATACTGTCCATCTGAGACCCCCGATGGGGTAAAGGCCATGGTGACCACACACACCAGGCTGTCTTGTTTAGCCTCGGCTGTTATGATGAGGAGGAAGGATTTCAGGTGACTCCTACTTGTCCTCTGCGGACGGGACCTGTGTGCGGTGGCCAGCTGGGTGAGGGCCATGCAGAGGCAGCATGGCAGGGTGCTTTTGTTGCTCCCACCGTATGTGCCAGCAGTTGGAATCTGGATGGGCTGACAAACCATCTCGTCATGTCTCTTGGCAGGGATAGGAGTGGCCAACATATACAGTGGGGACAAAAGCATGACTTGATAAACCTGTTGATCCTCCAGATTTTTATCCTGTTGCTGAAAGCTGCACACATAATGCATGCGAGCAGGAGAGGTCTGTATCTAAGATGATTTCCAAGGTCAACATTGGATACCTTAAGATAGATGCGGTGTGCTAAGGCCATGGACACATCTCCCTGGGCTCCTGCTGGACCATCTGGAAGGGCTGCTGCTCTTGCACAGCTGCTCTGCTACTTCCCACTCCAGAAACTCACTCCTGGGTGAGTTTCCACCCAATTTTGACCCTGCTGTTTGTACAGTTCAAGGCTGCTTGGTTATTCTGGTTGCTTGTTTTGGCAGATGTACTTACAGGGGCAGGGAGAGGGAAAGAGGGAAGAAGGCACATCTGGCATGATTTTGGGGCCGTTGCCTTTCCATCTCCAGGAGACCAGCACTGCTAAGTCCTGGGGCTGAGGATGCCCACCCATGGGTGAAGCCACCAGGCGCAGCTTAGGGGCAGATGAAACCCCAGGGTTAGGGTTTGGCAGGTTCAGCCCTTCTCTTGGTGAAGCAAGCTATACGTGTGAACAGGACCCCAAGCCTTCATCTTCCCCTAAAATTGTCACCACACACAGGCTGGGGCTGAGATCCAAAGTTGACAGAGACAGAAGGGTTCACCTAATGAATTACCACCACCAATTATGAGAATGATTTTCCTTGAGCTACCCTATCCATCCAAGCCGTGACAGCCCCGACAGCCTTGGTTAGGCTCTGGCAAGGCCGTGGAATTAAATTTTCTGTGAGTTATACTAATGTCAATACAGCTTCACACTTTGCCATGACTGACCCACAAATCAGAAGGGAAGCAAAGGTTGGATTTTTATGAGTGAAAACCAAAACATTAGGGGAAAGAAAATAGAGAAAGCAAAGGGAAAACACAGCAAACAGAACTCCTGCTCATCTCGGGCTTTATCCACCCTCCCTGCAGGTGTATGGTATCGCAGGGGAAGTCTCCCTGCAATAAAGCACCCGTGCGTCCCTGAGAGCATCACTGCCATTTCACTCCTGCTGGAGGGCAAAGGCGGGCCCGGATGGGACGCACAGAGCAAAGGGTCCTGCCTTCATGAGAAAGAAGTGCCGTTACTGTTCCATGTTTATTAAGTGGTTTTGAAAGGGCCGGAGGTCTTCCTGGGGCAGGGTTGAGTGTGAGTGTGGTCTCTTGTGCAACCCAGAGAGGTGTATAGTGTACAGTACAGAGTACGAATGTGCAGGGGTACTGGGTGGAGAAAATAGGATGAAAAAGGCATATTTCCTCAATTTACACAGAAAGATAAAAGCGTGCTGCTGGCTGTGCAGCAGCAGTGCGTTTGGCAGCACCTCACCGTGTCTCCCTTCAGTGTCATGGTAAGACCCAGAGCTCAGCTGAGTCCCTGCTGTAAAAGAGCCAATTGTAACGTCTCTGGCCTTATTTTGGGTGCCTTGTTTGCCGGTGGTAGTGAGGGCACCAGGCTGGAAGAGCTGCGACCACGCACCGTGATGCTCCACCGGTGCAAACCACAGTGGCATCCCGTGAGCAGCTGGGGAGGAGCTTTTCCCGGCCATTAACCCCAGCTCCCGTTACCCACTATTTATAGGAAAGCTCAGTTGTACGTACATATTACCCTATCCGAGCTCCTTGACACGGGACTTGGTGGCCGGCCCTGCCAGGAATGTGCCCCCTCTACCGCCTTTCCTGCAGGCAGGTCCGCACTTCAGCAGCGTAAAGTTAACGGGAGTTATCCTCCCTGCCTTCCGCCGCTTACAATGGAAATTGGTTCAGCAGGATGAAAGGTTGATGGTGGGAAAGCATGTCAGAAAATACAATGCAGAGAACACAACTCTTGGGAGAGAGCCGTTTGTTTTGTTATTTGAAAGGGCTCAGGATTTAGCCAAGGGAGCATAGTTATAATTTACTTTAAGGGATGCTGACAATTGCATTTGTCAAGTTAGATTATGGTCATACTGTCATAAAGGATCACTCTGTTGTTTTACTGCTAGTGTATATATGCATAAGTGCTTTGGGCCTCAATGAGGGTAAAAGTATGGCTCTAATGTGCAAAAACCGATACTGCTGCCTGAATTTCCACGCTGCTACATGGCCGTTTGGTCGCGATGGGACTATTCAGTGCATACGTTTCAGCACTTGAATGGATTTTAAGTCTTTGTAGATCTGAAATAGCTTGACCTTCTGACAATCACGCTCTCTTAATTACTTGTCCTAAATACAGGCAGACCGAATGGGATATGCCCAGACATTTTCTAATAGATGCTCTCAGTACTGAAGAGATTGGGCCGACACGGGCACCTTGATCTGCCCGTACGTTCACAGGTAGGTACTTGTTTAGCAAAATGACCTTGTGCCCTTAAACGTATATTTTGCTATTCATTTTCATGACTTTCCTACCAATTGATGCTACTGTGCTCACACAGAGTATTACTATTTGCCATCCCCCTTTTATTTCTTTTCACTTTTAATTTCAAACTCTGAAAGTCTGAGAATTGATTTGCCTTTTTTTTTCTTTTCCTCAGAAGAATGCCTGTCACTATTTATATTTCTTAAGCAAATGTTTCCTTTCTACTGAAAGACCTGTGTATTCGAAAAAGCCAATTACTCCCAAGAAAGCTGCCAGTACTGCTGGGGGATGATGCTTAGCAAGGGTACAGGGGCTTCTGGGGTATGGGGCCATATGGGACAACTCTGAACTGTTTCAAGCTCCTGACATGAAATATAGCCCCCCTCAGGCTGCGTACCAATGAATGAGGGCAGACCCCTGGGTAAAGGAAGTCTGATTTGAATGTAAATGGTGGGATTTTGCTGCAGTTGTCCACACTGAGGTGCTAGTGAAGAAATGGCTTGGTCATCCTGAGCCTGGTTTTGTGCTTGTGTCAGATCCCTTCTCTTGGTGGGAAAAGGGGGGTGAGGAACTGGATGGATGTGCGAGTAGACAACTGCCCGTGGCGTTTTTTTCCCACTGCTTTCCAAATTACTCTCTCCCTTTGCTATTCTTTGTGCTGCCCTCCTGAAATGCAGTAGTTGAGCTTAGGAGAGTTCAGTCTTTCCACCCTGAAGGGGTATTCTGAAATAATTATTTTCTGCATGAGGGTGGATACATTAAAGCACATCTCTCGCAGCGGGAGAGGCAGAACGGGGTGATGGCAGTGCACGTGTAGTTTGCCCGGCGCAGTGTGTGGGATGCTCATGCCAGGTACTCTCTGCATGCTCACCTGAGTGGAGACCCTTCTTGGGCTTTTTAAAAACCACATTTAGCTGAAAAACTCTCGAGTTTATGATAGGATGCTTCATTTTTAGTATGGAAATACTCTGATTTTGAGTCTGAACATGCGTTTGATTCCTGCGAAACACTTGGCCGTGGCTGCAGGCACAGGTAGGTTTAGTCACCGGAGCTTGCTCGCTGGCTCCCCATCTTCTCAAGTCCCCTGAAACTTACACTAAATGGGACACCACTGGGCTTTTTCCGGTGCTCTTTGCTCCCAGAAGGACATGCCGTTAGCCGTGCGTGTGCTGTGACAGCCGGTGTGGGGCCAGGGCAGTGTGGGGCTTGCCAGGGCCGTGCCGGTGGCACAGCTGTGCCGCCCGCCCCAGCACAGAGCCAACGCTCCCCGGTGCCGGGGCTGGTGGGCGCACCTCAAATTAGCCATGTGGCCAGCGTTTAACCGCAACATTACCGATTCGCATCCGAACAGCTGACAGCCTGAATAATTTACTGCATGCAAATGGTGGGACCTGCCGGCTCTGTTAGCGCCGGGATCCGATTGCCACAGCCCATTAATCGTAATTGCTAGTTTGCGCTGACAGGAGCAGGGCCGTCACCCTGTGAGTGATTAGGCAGCTACCAGGGAGACCATCCCCCTCCTCGCCCTCCCCTGCAAGGGGGCTACGGCTTTTGTCTTTCTTTCTTTTTTTTTTTTTAATTTTTTTTTTTATTTAATTGTACTGCGAGGCCAAACCCAGTGACTCCCATATGCCGCCGGAGAAGCCCCTGCCCCAGGGGAACATGGCTGCTTCAGGCCCTAATTGGCGCCGCAGGGTTTTTTGAGGGCTGGTGCCCCGGTGGCGGAGAGAGGACAACCATGTGGAGGAGGTGGCAGGAGAAGAGGTTCCCCGGCACAAGTCCCACTGCAGAGGGGATCAGGGCCACCAGCCCCATCTGGCTGGCAGGGGACCGTCTTCCAGGGCCTCCCCACCTCGCTGCAGTGCAGCATCTAGCTCGCCTGTCAGTCCAGTTTTTAATGACTAAAGCAAAGGAGCATCCACTCCCTGTCTTGTCTTTTAGATTTCTTTGCCAAGAAGCTTCTTCATGACAGCCCAACTTCTCTTTACCTTTTTTCTGTGCCGTTTCCAGGCTATCGCCCCCACCCTTAGCTGGGCCATCCCTTACCATCGCTCAGACACCCTCCTTGCACTGCTCCAGTACCCTCTCTGCTCCATAAACCCTTCAGATTCTTCTGCAAAGCAGATTTGGTCCTCAGTCTTCTTGCGTTTATCAATCAATGCTTTGCGAACGCAGCAGCTTTCACTTTTGGGTGCTTTTGCAATGGGGGGAACAGCAGGATTAAGCTGCCGAAGCACAGCGGTTCTATATCTGGGGTATTTGTATATCTGGGGTATTTGTAGCTGGGGTATTTGTAGCTGCTGCTCAGCTATCGCAGCCGTCGTGAGTGCCCAGGAGTGGGGACGGCCAGCAGACATGGTCAGAGCAAGGGGGAGAGGCAGAAAAGAGGAGAGAAAGCTTTCCTCCCTGCGAAAGCCTGGGAGAGCCGGGAGAGTGTACACCGTTGGGTGCAGGGGACAGAGAACGAAGAAGGAGGAGGAGGAAAAGGAGGCAGTGAAGGTACTGGACAGCGGGGTGAGAGCAGGAGCAGCCCTGGAGCAAGCCCAGGCCTGGGGAAGCTCCTCATCAGAGCCGGGCATGAAGGCGCAGGGCTGCTCGTTTTGGCTTGCAATGACAAATGATAGCTTTTCAAGTCATCACCTTCTAATTGATGGCTGCGTGAGAGTGCGAGCCCACATGAGCAACTGTCATGTCAATGGCTGGGGGATGCAGAGAGCTGGGGGAAAAAAACCCCTCTGGAAATGGTGTAACGAGCCTGTTTGGCATCTCTAACTATGTGAGCTATTTCAGGTATGTTTGCTAAACTTCTCCGTTACTTGCCAGCACATGATATAGCTATGTCTGTGTGCGCGTGCATACTGTATATAAAGGGACGTGTGTCCTAGTGCAATGATACACAGGTTTCCTTTAAACCCGTCATGTCAGGCCCCCACGTTTATCAGATGAAAATGAGATGTGCTGGTGGTTTGCTGTTCTTGTCAATACAAACTGTATTTAGACTTGACCAGCCCTTGTACATTTGAGAAGTGGGAGTTATTTTTCCTGTTCCTTTTCTTTATGTACTCTCCAACACAAATCATAAATAGCACAAGCCCTGTGTTACCCATCTCCCTTCCCTGTCAATCCATGTGCTTAGAATACACAGCTGAATCCAGGCAAAAATTTTGGAAAATCTCTGCTGGGGGGAAGATGCATCATCTGATCCCTTCCTTAATTAGAACATACACTGGATTTGTCTATCTTGAAACGTGAAAGGTGTTCGTATGTTAAGCAAATACTTAACAAAAGCTTATTTCAACCCCATATAAATTTCAAACCCTGTATGGAGCTCTCCTGCCTGCTCAGTTTTCCCAGGAATATGAGCATTAATGGTGAGATGCAACCGGTTTGCATCCTTCTGCTGCTGAGAAAAAGAGATGGCTGAGGGCGGGTTTGATAGAGGTCTGTAATATTATTTATGGGTAGGGATTGATTGTTCTTCCAGTGCAAGGAATAGAGGCATCCAATGAAGGGGCAAGTTCAGAGCAAACAGAAGAAAAAACCTTCTCCAGATGATGCATAGTTAGCTCCTTGCTGCAGGATGCTGGGGAGGCTGAAAACGTGCACAGATTGAAGGGGAGACTCCAAAAATCGAAGAAGGGGAAAGCTGTCAAGGGTTGCTAAATGCACAGAGGCCGCTGCTGGCCGAGGCAAATCTGCCAACGGTTGGAAGCTGGACAATGCTGGTCTGACCCAGTACAGCTGTTCTCGTCTCAGTCATCCACCCCATACAGGGGATCTGCTCTTGGATGAGGTGTCTGGGCCACATCCTATGTGCTGCATCAACCAGCTGCAGTTGGCTAAAACTGAGCTTAATCCATGACATTCATCTAACCCCACCATTCTTCTGGATGGGCTTCAAGAGCCCTGTATCCTCCAAGGTGTTTATCAATGCCTACCTGTGTTTAACCTAGGAGCAGTGACTGGCCTGAAAAATCACTTTGCTTGAGCTGGCCTGGAAAGGAGAATGGACATCTACCGAAAAAGAAAGAGGACACAGCATATTGAATTTGACACCCTCTTTACCTAAACCTCCCACATCTCTGAGGCCTGGCACGCACACCTCTTCTGAGCAATCCTCCCTCAGTCAGAGGTGCTCCAGGGTCTGCAGGTGCTTCCATGGATGAGGTGATTATGTTGCCCTCATGCGGAAGAGGAGTTTTTTCCCCAAAGCCCTGCTGCTCATGATGCCTGCGGGATTGCTCTGGCTCAGAGGAGCTGGTTCCCATTGCACGTGAACACTGGCCATGGACCTCCAAACTGCAGCTGCCACCTTGTACCAGTTAATGCCTCCTCAGAAAGCACCTNACCAAAACAACCAAAAAACAACCCACAAGCGACTTTCTGAATTCAGTTATCAGATTTCATTATTTTTCGTTGTTTTGATCAGACACAGCTTATTTCTGAACGATGGACATGGAGTAGATATCTAGAAATCTCACTTGAAATGCTAGAAAAGTGTACTTCTCCCAAGCCTATTCCAGCTTCATCTTCCACGTCTGTGTTGCGCTGGGACCTGTTGTACCAGCCAAGGCATGGAGAGGTCCTCAGCAGCGCTGCAGGTGCACAGGCTGCTAAACACAAATATTTTTTGACAAGGGCAAATTCACTGAACAAGTTTAATTTGGATCTATTTCCCTCTTCGCTTAGGTGACCTTGCGGTACGGCCCTCTGAAGTGTATCTCTGCGGCGGTGGGATGTCCCATGCGGCTGCCGGCTCTGCAACGGGCCATTTGCTGCCTCTCGGCACTTTGCTCCCAGCCTTCCCTCTTTATGCTTGGCCTTTATAAGAAACTATGCAACATAACAGCCTGGGGGACGGGCAGGAAGAAGTGACACTTTGATTGACCATTTTACATAATCTTTAACAATAGAAGGGTTTTAGTGACTTGGTACAGCCTGTACTCAACATAAAACCCAGTCTGTTATCTAGAAGTGCTTAGATGGCAAGATAAGCTGTTAATGCTAGTGGAGGAACATTACTGAATAAGAATACAATGATGATATTTTTTTTTCCCACTTCCACTCCTTTTTCCTTATTTAAAATGTTCCCTTGAGCATTACCTGATAGACTTGAGACCTGCATCAGGTCATTGTTTTGGTTGGAGAGGCTGAGATCTTTTCCTCATTTTAGCTCATGAAATGGTTGCTTTTTTTCCCCCTTCTTTTTTAAGTAACTCAAGATATAAGCTAACCAAGGCACACATGTGTTCCAATCTGATAGAAAGAGGCTTTTACATCCTAAGAAGTGAACCCTTGTTCCAGATTACAGGGATATGTATTATCTAGTGATATTAATACTTAAGTAATACAAGACTTTATATCATGAAAATTTTCCCCTTTTTTTTCCAGAAACTCTTGCTGAACGAGCAGCTGTTGTACGCCATACCAGGATGTATGCTGACGGGTGTCTAAATAACCTTTACATTATGTACATTGCAGACAAGAATGATGCTAGGACAGTCTATCACCAGAGGAGTTTTGGGGGCTTGTCGTGGAGGAATTAGAAATAAACCCACCTGCAGTCACCCCAGAGGTGCCCGTGTTTGTCAACTGAGTGGTGGGAGAGCAGAGAGCTGGGGTCTAACCTTCCTTACCTTCAAAGGTGAGGGGAATGTAGTCAGGCTCCGGCATCCGTCCTCTGCATGTGCACCTCAGTTCTCAAGTCTCCTGGTTGTCCTCAGCTCTGCAGAAGGAGGATGCTCTCCAAGACAGTGCTTCTGCCCTGGTATCAATGGAGAGATTGATGCCCTGATGAAACTGGTCCTTCCCAAAGAGCCTCTCCATGGAGTCAGGAATGCTTGTCCGCATGCAGGACATCTTAGTGGTTCCATCACACCACACGTTCATCACTTCTGTGTCAGCTCCGTCCTGCTCTGCCAGGAGGGAGAGCGATGTGGGGTCTGGAGGGCGCCAGGGAGACTTCTGCAGAGGGTGTTGGCCTGGGTGGGAATTTCATTTTTGCAGGGGAGAAGGAGGTCCCCATGATGTGAGATGATGTGTGGAGAGATATCCAGGTTGGGGAAGGACTGGTGAGAAGAGGCTGCCCCTTGGGAATAGCAGGTTTGAAGTAATTCTGCCCAAAACCCCAGTGCTACACAGGGGTGGGGGGGAAGCATCTGGGCCCAGCAACTCTCCTAACCTGTGAAGCAATGAAGTGCAGATACAGGAGAGGTAAGAGTTTTGCAAAAATGGTATTAAAGAGGGTAACAATTCAGCATTGTCATGTTGCGGCAGGGAAGGCAAGTGTCCTACTGGGACAGGTAGTGGTAGAATAGCTTGGTGGGACCAAGACCCTCATCCTTTCACTCTGCTCCCACTGGCGTGGTCTCTGCTGGGATACTAGTTGCAGTTTTAGCTTCAGTGCTGTAAAAAGGAGGTGGGTCTGTTGTTAAGCATGCAGAATAAAACAGTGCTCAGGGACCTGGGATATGTTTCTGAGGGAACGTGGGAAAATCAGCATTTTTCGGACTAATGAAAAGATGGAGGCCTTCAACTACGTACGTGTCAGCTGCAGGGAGCAGCGTTCTCCATGTCCATGGAAGACAGGAAAAAAAGCAATGGTTCAGATTGCAGTAGCAGAGCATTGTATTAGGCTTCATAAAATCATTTCTATCAGTAAGGAAACTGAAGGAGTAGAATAAATTGCCTGAGGGAATCTGCGCAGCTTTCCTTACTGGAAATCTTTAAGGACAGCTCAGACAAACATCTACCCGGCTGCTCTCCTGCCCTGAGCAGGGGAGTAAGCGAGATGACTTCTTGAACTCTCTCCTCTTATAGGACCTATTCAGCGGAGGGCGTTAAACATGTGCTTGAGTCAGACTGGAGTCATTGGCTTTGTCTTGGCCAGGATACAAGCGTTATAAAAAGTGTTAAAATTGATCCATATTCAGGAAAGCATTAAAACATACGAATCATTTCAGACACGTTTATCACCCGGTGGGTTTTGTCTTGCGTAGGAAGGACAGGGCTGGTAACAGAATGTCTTAATTAACACATTTCAAAACTCCAGTGTGGATGCAGTCATGTAGCTTTCAACATCTCCTCACTGGCCAAGTTGAAGCCAACGCTGCCAAAACTTTCCAACACATCTTTAAATCCCAGCCCAGAACCAACCCAGAGGATTTTAAGCACGTATTTAAAATGAAGCATTTAGTTAGTTTAAATGCTGCTTGCAGGGGTGGCGGGCGAGGAGTTTCGCATCCGGGGTTGGTGCTCAGCCAGTGGGAGGACATGCCATGGTGGATGCATGCAGGATGTGCCGAGCCTTTGCTGGCGGCCCATTGCTGCTCTCCCCAAATCCACAGTGGCCGGGAGTTTCTGCCTGAGAGGATCAGCGTGCCCAGGACCCGTCAGAGCAAGTGATGTGATTTCTGGTCTCAGCAGAGCGCAGCGGGCCTGGCAAAGCAGCAGCCCTTATGGTGATGGAAGTTTTGTCTATCGGCCATCGGTCCGGGCACCACCGGGACCTGCAGGACTTTGCCATCAGCTCTGCTGGATGCCGGGTGCTGAGAGCAGCTCCTGCCCACCCCAACACCCAGCCCCAGTAAGTCGGGTACCTCCACCTTCATCTACTCACATCGCTCCATTTATTGCTCCGAGTAAACTCTACTGTGTTTTTCATTCACCTCCAAATTTTTAATTTGTCGACTTTATTAAACACCTCACTGCAGAGGATAAAATTTAACCCGGAAAGTAATGCACAGATGTTGCTAACCAGGAAAAACCTAATGAGTGATGAAATGTGAATGAATTAATATTTTATTTTGAAAGTTTTTTTTTTGTGTGAGAGTCCTTCTCTAGATCCTGCACAGTTGGATATTCTCTGCTTAAATGTTTGCAGTGTGAAGTTAGTGGAAGAACACAAATTACATACTTTTATATTTTAAAACACAGTATTTAGAGGACAGAGACTCTGTGAAATATTTGACCATCTTAACTTAAAAAGGAGATACATTCGATATACATGGAAAATTTTTTCCTCCACCTGTGGAATGAATACGAGCGATTGCTTCACACAGCTCACACTGGTACTTTTCGTTTCCCTGTCAGAATATGATTTGTATCAAACAGTTGCTGTGTTTGTGTCCTGTCTGATTTACCACTTTTCATACATGCTTTCGATGCTGGAGACGGTCCTCTCTTGCTTCATTTAAAACCATCAGCTTTTTTTCTTACTGTAGCTCGTGTGCCAGAGTTTTATGTGTGCCACTACTATCTTTGCTGAACTCCTAGGCTCCGGAGGATATATTAATTTCCTCTGAGCAATTGCGAAATCTTACTGGTTTTGGGCAGGACTTCAGCACGGCTTGAAACGTGCGTGTCCCATCTGAAGAAATAAATGCTTAATTACCTGGTGGGTTTGTTTTTTTTAAGCTGTTTACAGAGGTGCTAAATGGTAACCTGTGCAGCATCAGGCAGATGCTCCCAATGGCGAGGCTCGTAGTGCAGCCTCTTTTCAGCCTAGCGATTGCCCTACACCCTTGGAAAACATTTAGATATGGCCTTCATCAGCAAGAGACCCCATTTTACGGTGGAGAGATGTCAGCCAACTTCACCGCTGCGTGCCGGGGTTTCCGGATCACAGGGCCAGGACCTGACGGAGCGTGTTCTTTTGTCTCCGCGAAGCCACCAGGGCAGTCCCCGCTCTCTCGTAACGAGTGGCAAAACCTGTGTTAAAATCAACGGGACCAATATTTTTCCCTGCCTGCTTCCTGCGATACACACAGCCAGGGAAAGCGTAGGTAATACTGTAAACACTGAAGTAGCCTGCTGTAAAGAAAGGCTGGCAAGACTCGGGGGATGAGTCAAAACTTAATTCATTTTTAATCCCAGGGCCGGCCGGCAGTTGCTATTCTGTTATCGCCCCTCAATATTTTGATTCCAAAAAAAGAGACTAAAAACAATAACTGCTTGGTTAGCGGCAGTTTCTTTATAAACTATATAAATAGATGAGTACTGCACTGCCCTACACCGAGAGTTTGAAAAGGGTATTTAGAAGGCTCCTTAAGTTAAATGAAGTATAAGATCTTTATTGGTTTGCGGGCTGTAAGCGCCTGTGGCAATCCAGGGACAAACCAAGACCAACAGGGGAAAAAAAAAAGTACCCTTTGATAAATAACCTTTCCATATTAAATGCACATCAATCTGACATCAACAATTAGCTGTCAGGTGCTTGGCTTTGCTAGCAAAGGCCAATTTTCAGATAAGTGCTAATTGCAGGGCGGGCTGACACATCAACTCAGAGCCCCGGTAGCTAACGGCCCGGGTAGGAGCGGACTTCAATAGTGGGAGCAGGGGAGGGCTGAGGCTGCCTGTCTCCAGCTTGCTGGCAGTTTGACTGTAGACTAAAGTAATGGAGCTGGCAGGGTGGAATCAATTACTGGCCAATGAAGATTTTCCCACAGGTCGAGGCTTGGGAAAAAAAGGACGTTCCTGCTGCCGAGACAGCTGGCATGGACTGTCCACTGGGAAAGGAGCCTGGAGAATGAGAAAAAGAGGGACAGTTCTCGGTGATAAACTGGTGACAGACTATAAATTATGAAAAGGGGATTTGGCAGAGGATTTAGAGCTCGCTACCTCTGCTTTTCCCTCCCCCAAGATTTTAATGCCAGCCATGTTCACTGAGTCATTCAATTATCTTAGTTAGAAAATAACAAGTGTTAAGAGAAAAGGCTCAGAATATATTTTGCCGAGCAGGGTGTGTGCACATGCGAGCTGAGCTCTTAAAAACCTTTAAACCAGCACTTTCCCCTCCGAGCAAACCTCCGGACTGAGCCCCCTTGATGCCAAGCTTGCTAACGCTGCTGCGTCTGGTGCTCGCTCCTGAGTCGGTTGCATTGCTGCAGTGCTGTTTCAAAGGTCACAAAACATTTTGCCCTTTTGGTCAAGTTGAAATTTCCTTCCCTGCTCCTTTTCTGTGGCAGTTCACTTCGGTCCCAAAGAAGACAGTAGCTGTGCAGGAGTGCAGCACCCACCTCTGCGTTTCGCTGCGTCTGGGCAGCAAAGTCGGTGATGTACTTGCTCTGAAAAACACTGTCCTTCACTGGCAGAAAGGAATCACCAAAGCATTCGTGGCTGGGAACAACCAGCTCTTTCTGTACTGAAAACAAGATGTTTATGTTCTCAAAATTAGAATATAGGTGTTTAAGCATGCACTGAAGTGAAAGCTGTATATAAAAAACTAACAGAGATGCAAAGCTGAAGATGCTGGTCTTCCTGCTCCTTTTAAATGTGTTTCCACACTAGGATGAGGGTTAAATTGTTTCTTTCCGTCTCCTTTTTTGTACTTGGAGGAGTATAGTTAGAAAAGTCAGGAGGTGACATGTAAGCACTTGTCATTTTTTGCTGTGTAACATTTATTCCCAATTTTGTGATCAGAAAACTAAGAACCTTCGGTTGTCTTTGTAGCCTCATTATAACAGAAAAATATCTGTAGTGGGACTGTTGTGAGGCTGATGAATTTTTCTGGGTTTTACGTCAGTGTACCTGAAATGACTGTGTCTACACCAGCAAACCTGATATGGGGTTATATGCCTGTGGGTGCACCTGTATTGGTGAATCTCTTTCTGCCTCTATGCACTCCAAAATAAAACATAACGAAGGCATCCAATCACCCGGCAACTACCAAACTAAAGTTTATACACTTTTATTTTGCAGTGCACGGTGGAGCAGGGCAGTCCACCCAAGAAGGGAGTCACAGCCCTGCAGTGACTGCCCCAGCCATCCAGGACCAGGGACTATTCTTTTGCCTTCTGTTTTCTAAGCCACTATGATTTGCTTGATTCAGTCTTGTGCTTGCTTTCATGGCCCTGAGGGATAGAAATCTACTTTTTAATGAAAGCTGAGATTCTCACATAATGATTTCCATTTGGGAGCTGGGGCTTTAGGAAAAACACCCATTATCACAAGACATCAAGAAAAAAAATCTCAGGAGTGTTGGCAACATTAAGTTTAGGTTAGGTTTGAAAGGCTTTGTGGGAGGTTTGTAGAAAATATGACTCTGTGGTTTACATCAAGTTTAACCAGATCTTTCTGAAACTTCTTTCCAGTTGTGCGTGTCAACAGATGGATGGAAAAGAGCTTGATTGGTACGTCAGCTTGCAGGGTCTGGAGAAGGATTTCTCTTGGCTGTTCCCAAGAGCTGGGAGAAAGTACAGAAAAATCCAGCAGTCACCTGGCTCAGGCAGAGATGCTTTCTCCTTTCCACTCCTTGATGTGGCTGATCATCCTCTCACCTGCCTTTCTCTTTTCCCCTCTATGGACACCAAAACAACTTCCATGGCCGCCCCTCAATCATAACAGGGGAGACCAGCTTTCTCAGAGGTTTTGCTGGTTGCTTCACCATTTCTTGTCGCCCTTCTTGGCTTGAGGTTTGGCATTTGCACCAGCCCTGGGATCCCACCATGCCTAAGCTCAGGCAACACTGCACCATGTCCACCATAGCCACTACCACAGCCATTGCTACTATTACCACCACCACCATGGACTACAATAGTCCAGTGGGAGCTAAAGCCCACTCACTGCTTTTTACCCCGACTCTAGCTTTGGCTGATGGTCACTTCCCTAATTCAAATGGGTTTTTAAGAGTGGAGAGTGAGGTATTTCTGCTAAGGCAGATAAGGGACAGGTGATATTAGTGCCAGATAAGGTGATGCTGCGGGGGGAAGAATCCTCTTAGACCTGTCCTGCCTTCTACGGTCTCTCCTGGCTCTTCCTTTCCCTCTCATGCTCTTTCACAGTGGTACCCACATTCAGACTGGAGCAGATATAAACGTGTACATGGGAAGTATGCATTGTTCTTGGAAGAAAGGTCATCTACTGATGTTTCCTGTGTGAAGGATGACAGTTATCATTGAGTCTTCATGGAGGGAAATCTGGATCTGGTCATTGGGGTTAAATAAGAGGCACAGTGGCGGTCCTGTTATAGGAAATCCAGCATGTGGCTTTCATGGCAGGGTTATTCCTGAGACAAAAGACAAGGATGACAGTTTTTAGAGGCAGCAACTGAGAATAGTTCAAACTGCTAAATTTCTAGAGTGGAGCTGGTCTGGCTGAATCAAGATCTGTTCCAAAGCTTTCTTTAACAGGGGAAAAAACAAAGAAGATGTAAGGATGGACTCTAATCAGAAGATATGTTGCCTAGGAATTAAAAAAAAAAAGTGTCTGGCCATGCTGCTTTGAGCCCAGCCTAACCTGAGCCTCATTTGTGGCATGGTGGGACAAGCAGAAGACAGTCCGAGAATGGACAAGTCCCTTTGCAGGACTGTGACAGGGGCCAGAGATGCAAGGAGTGGCATTTGTGCCTGAGGTCATGGCTTGCACAGGCATTTTCAGGCATCTTTGTAAAAGAGGTGTTTGAGGTAGTCAGGTTGGAAACTACCAGCGCTGTTGAGGATCCATCAGATGACCAAGGCATGCTGAGCTATTCCTAAAACCTGATGGTGTCCTGGCCTCACTACTGCTTTTTTCTCTTGTATTATTTCTGGCAAATCTGTTCTCTAAGTTGTATTAGATGTTTTTATTTTCTGAAATAATTTAGAGTCTTACCTGACCTTGCTGACAGGTCTGGAGGCTGAGCAATTTCTTCGCCAAGAGAGGCAGACTGGGCAGCGCTCCTTATCGACCATGGAAGCCACAGGAGCCGCCAGTCTGAACTGCAGTTTGCTTCCTTGGATTGGACATTCCCTGATGGGGTGCCCCATGGGGTGAGCAGCCCCGGTGCTTGTTTTGGGGTTACCTGGTGACTGTGGTACAGTGGTGCCACCCTGGTGGCAGAGGGTGCTGGCAATTAAATACCACCAGGACTGGGCTGTGCCATATCTTTATAACTCAGGAACTGTCCCCTTCGGGCATGCAGGTCGAAGGGGTTTTAAGTGTGTCACACATATGTTGGCCTGGCAGCAAATTGTTTTGACCGAATGGAGCAAAAATGCCCCCTCGGATGTTTCCCTCTGCGCTGAGCCCAGCCGGGTCCCTGCAGCTCCTCGGCAGTGCCTAATGGCACGGTGATGATGGACTTAGTTAAATTCGGTGATGTCATGGCCGCAGAGCAATGCAGCGAGATGAAAAGAGACAAATTCAGCTCTGACTGGTGTCTTGGCTGTGATTTTTCATTATAATTGCTGAAGACTGTCTTCTGTGGCCGTTGCTTGTTAAGGGAATCTCTGTGGCTTTTTCTGCTTGGTCTTGACTGTTTTGTGACTCACCATATAATAGAGTCACCTTTGTCATGTGACAAGTAACATTCAGAACAGGAGAGGGGCTCATTAGTGGACGTGAATATGTGGTAGATGTGGCACCAAGATATCAGGAACAAATCCAGCCATAGGCTGGTGGTTGCAATGAGAGAAAGGTGTCTGAGGGACAGGACAGCCTCTCTCCATCATTTCCGTGGTGGAAATCTCTCATTAGACATATTCAAAGTGCACTGGAAGGTGAGCAGATGGGCCAAAGCTGATTTTAGTATCAAACAGGCAATGCAGGGCTATTGTAGTGACTGTATAATTTATTTTTATATGTGGTTCAATAAAATCCTGAGGGATAGCCTTGCTTCAACATTAGGCCTGGCTTACAGCAAACTGACAGAAGTTTTAATGACTCTTATCCAGCCTTGGAAGAGGTCAAAAAGGCCAAAGAGGAGGTGCAAAGCTCTTCCACTGAGTAAGGGAATTATTTTCATCATCTGAAGTACTATCTCCAAAGTCTCTGCTTGACAATTCCCCCCTCTCCCCAGAATAATTCTGAGCAACTCCGATTGCAGAAGGAAAGCCCTGAGAGCAGGTTTTCTGTGGGACCATCTCCGTGTCTCAGGCATGGCTCCTAGTGATAAAAGGGCAACACGTGAAGTGATCCAGAAACCCCGTAACAAAAGCTGTGGCAGATATCCGTGCTCCTGGAGGCTTTTCCCACATTTTTCCCCTGCCTCCCCCAGGGAGACGGATGGGGAAGTGCTTTTGGCTGATGAAAAGTCAGCCAAGAGGGCTACAAAGCATCCCATCCCTTCTGTTTTCTTTCATGCCCCCAAACTCCTCAGTCTGAAACCGGCCACGTAGCCCCATGATGGCTGTAGCGGCACTTGCGTGGCTCCAGGGAGCCCTGCCGGCTGTTCTCGCGAACATGGCCACTCGCGGGGGGACAGGGCAACAATGCTGTGGCCCAGAGGATATCTCCACCCAGAGACCTGAGCTGATTCCAATCTTGAAACACTGAGGAAACAATTGAAAGCTTTCAGGCTTAGGTAAAAGGACTGAAAAAGGCTCTGAAAACGTGGAGTGGTATGAATTAAGTGTGAGCATCCTGAACAGATCCTGTTTAAATGCTGGCACAAAAGACTTCCCCGACAGGAGCCACCCTCACCATCCCTAGGGATGTTTTTGAGACAAAAACACAACATAAAGAAAAAAAAACACTCAAACACCCCAAAACTGCTTGCTAGCACCAGTTAGTCTCCATGTCCACAGATGGGCTTGCGTGCCCCTGCTCATATCTGAAAGCCGTATCACTTTGATGTGATCCAAGCAGGCTTACACACATGTGTTGAAGCTCCTATGGTGGTGATGGCTGCGGGGTCCCCAATTTCACCACAGCCAGTGACCTGGGACGGGGTCTGTGGCGGTGGAAGCAGCTCTGAGTTTCCCTAGCTCATATACATCTGAGTGACTTTAGAAACTCGACTTCTGACAGAGGCTTTCCGTGCCCAGAGCCAAAATGCAAGGCATTTTGAAGGACTTACTCAAACCCGCTATGACTCATGCGAAAATAAAGCATTGCTGGATATGAAAAGACCATTTATTCTCTCTACACACAAACCCACTTTTTTTTTCCCCTCTCCACATTGTAAGTTCTTTGGGAAAGGGGACTTGTTATCGCTCTCAATTCAGGGCTTTATGACCATGTGGTATCTGATTTTCTCCCAAAAGGAAATAATGAAAAAGCATCTTTCTCCCTTTATTTCTCTGCAGAAATTCAGCCTATAAGAAGACTAAAATTATTGGGATTTTCTACTTTATGTTTCCTTATGTAAATACATAAAATATCATGACTGGGAGGGCTGAAAAGTTGTCTATGAAACACCGGTAGCTGACAGATTAAAGCTTCATATCCTGGCTTGTCTTCTATTAATGTGTTCACCTGGTTTTGAAAACCATTTCAAAATATTAATAAAATGTAGAGTAAATTTGGCTTATCTCTTTTTTTCTGTTCCACTATTTGCCTTTCATTCAGATGAAATCAAAACCTGGCTGCCCAGGATGCTCCTCTGTCCTGTGCTATCCTTCTTTAGCCAAATGTTTCTGGTATCTATTCCTTAAGCGCTCGCACAACCTCTGGCATCTGCAGAAATGAGATCCAAACCTCAGCCTGCTCTATAGGGACGCCAGTGTATGGCTTTGCTCATGGGACAGTATAGGCGGAGGAGGCGTGCAGGGGGGGCAGCGTGCCCATCTCTGAACGCCTGATGCCACATGACGGTGCTGCTATAAAGCACTCTCAGAAGGACTCTAGCCCAGATTTATTTTTTGCTCCTCTAAATATCATTTTAAGTCACTTCTGCTTATTTGTACAGCTTTCCCAGCGTCCTCTTTTCCCAGCTTGTTTATAGTTGGAAGGCCTTCTGCTTATTGCTCATCCTAATCTCTTGCATCTTTACTTAGCAACGCTGAACCTATTGCCCTTGTCCCCATCTCCACTTCCCCACAATTGATTTCACTTTCTTTATGGATCTTCTCTCTCTGTGTGTGTTTAGCTTTTCTGCCTATTCACAATGTGTTTGCAGTTTCCAGGATCACAAACATGCTTCCAGGGTTAACTCTTACCTTGCAGAAGGATCCCTTTTCCTCACACTAGCTCCAAAGCTGAAGCTGTCCCTAGCTACTCCCCCCATCAGTCTTATGCCTGGGGCAGATGTCCTCCAGTTTGCTCCTGATTAGGGGCAGTATTCCCTTTTTTTTTTTTTTTTTGGCTTGTGAGGAAACCATGATGAAATTGGTCACTGGGAATCAAGCCTCCATTCCTAGCCCTCCCGTGACTCAAGGGCTTCATAAGCTGTGGCACTGCTTTTCACCATGAAGCTTTCCTTCTGGCTTCCTCCCTCTGCTCCCTTCAGCCACCGCAGTTTGCCTGGACCCTTTTTTGAACCCATTTTTGTTTTTTTTTCTAGAAGCCCTTTTGAACCACTGATACATGTTTCCACTTTTCCTTTCCACCGGCATAAAGGCTGGCAGCATTACATTCTTGGCATATGTAAAAACCATCTCCTAAATTTCTCTCTTCAGCATCATTGGAGGTCTATATAGCATCCATCCTTACATTTCTCGACCACAATGTTTTCATAATCTCTACACTTCCGTGGCTTAGTCAAAGTATTTGCTTCCGATTTCAACCTTAACAAAAAGCTATTGCTCCCACATTTGTTTAGTTTTGTACAAGAGAGGCAAACACAAGCTCTCCAGCTCTTTATATTTAAAATCCCTCAGTAATTTTCCCACTTCATCCATTTATGTCACCTGCGCTGTATAGGTATTTTAATGAAGACAGTAGTGCTAGCTCAGCATTTATTGTGTGTATTCAGGTAACGTGCAGTAAAGCGTGTTGCTAGTCTTCATTCTCCATTACAATGTATTTTCTTTTTCTGCCAACTGCTAATTGGGGAGCGCTTGCCCTATCATTATTTTTTTCATTCCTTACAAATATCTAAGGTGCTAACCAGGTTGCTTTTCTGTAGTAGCAGGTAATTTATTTGTCTCCATGGCGATAAACCGTTGGCACTTCTATTCATGCTGTTTCATTATTGAAAAATACTAATTATCTCAGAAATCCTGAGGTTCTTGCCTGACTCCTCATCCTGCCCAAGATCCTTACGAAATCCTCTAAACATAAAAACCTAAAAATGGGGTTTAGATATTTAAAAAAGGAAGAACTTTAGGGTTACTTACTAAGAATATCTTGCAGAATAAAGTCATGTAGTATGTATTTATATTGTGTCTTTCCTCAGAAAGTCCTTTTGAACCTTTTAAACGGCCATAATAAGTTGGGGAAGAACATCATGTATCACTGAAATGTATAACCCCAGACATAAAAGCACTGCACTTCTGAACATCTTATCTTCGTAGGCTTCCTTTTTAATTAACGGAGAGGTAAAATGAGCACATAAAATTACCCTCCTGTCAGTATCTCACTATTTTCCAAAGACGGTGATCTGAGCTCCAGATCTACCCAAGGAACTTGCCTCATTCCTCCAAGTTAAAAAACAGTGAGTTGTAGCATCCTGATGCCATCTTTGCCTATCTGGACAGCACAGGCAGCCTGAACTCGACGACCCATATGGTGTCTGCGCAGAGGGGAAAATTGTCTTTAAAAAGAAGGAAGGAAGACAAGGCGCTTCCACAAATCCTGCCGTGTCATTCAGTAGGTTAATTCCTGTCTGCACTCTGGAATGGGGCTGTATCTCAGCCTTACGAAACCAACACAATTACAGTCCGGTTTGCAGATTTGGTTGTTTTCTATTAAGTCAGCTTCTGATCTGCCCCCCTCATGCCCCCCAGAGCTTTCCGAGACGTGCTGCCTGCTAGCCTTGACTTAAGCCTGGCTTGGCACTCTCTAAAACAGGGAGTGTCTCCAGTGACTTCTGGGGACGTTGGCTCCATCCTGGATTCCTCACCCTCACCACAGATACTTTCAGAAACATGCTACAGAGCATCATGGCTCTATTTTTTTTTTTTTCCTAGAATTAANATTGCTGAAGGAAACCCTTCTTTGGAGTAAAATATTCTCAGGGGCTTTTGGATGGCCTTCCTTTTCACTCCCATCCCTGAATGAGGTTGTTGGGCAGAGGCAGCTCAGCTCTGTTGTGCTCTGCTCCGCAGTCCCGTGAGTAACCAATGAAGTGACTGATACTGCAGCCTCTCCTTGTGTGCACAGACCCTTTGAAGTCACTTCAAAGGGGTTGTTTGCAAAGGGGCTGCAGGTACAAGGCGGTTAAATATGGCCAATACCGTCTCTACTGTTTAATGATTCAAACATTATTTCTTATGAGCAAACAGAGGCATTTTTTTATATTGTTGACACTGATCCTCTAGCTTAGCAAAGGGCACTCGTGCAACATTTTCTGACTCAATTTATCATCTGCCCTAGGCATTCGTTGCACTTTTCTCATCATTAGGGAAGAAATAAAAGCCATTCGCTAATCCCCAAACCACTTTGTTCCTCTATGGCCCTTCAAAGAGCAGGGCCCCTAAATGGTGATTAAGGACTCCGGAGACCTTTCTCAAGAGAGATTCCTTTCCTTCCCCATATCAGGCAGAAGGAATCAAATTCTCAAGCTGGGTAATGTTTTTTTAATTAATACCACGGGACTGAAAATAAAATAAAATAAAATAAGATAATTATATGGGGCTTTTAACCTTTTTTATAGGCTTTTTATGTTGCCTTTAAATAAAAACAACTCTCTCTGCTCAGCTTGTGGATTTAGGGTGATGGTGTTAATTTGCAGGCTGAGGCAGAGATGACGGGAGTAGGGAGTCAGGCTAAGCTCTACCTGGCCTCCTGCTGAAGAAGCAAGAAGATCTCCTCGTGCCCTCTTTCTCTTGGCCTTGGGATGTTGTCTGCACAAAGCCAGAGGAACTTCACCCACCCCAGCAACATGGGGATGGGAGAGGCCGGGACTTGGGCTGAGACCTGGCTGCTGGACGTGGGACTCCGCGGTGGGTACGAGGCACCTCTGGGGAGCAGCTGCCTTCCAGCGGAGCCTCCTCTCCCCGGCTCGGGGTGTTTGCTGATGGACACGAACCCACAGCGCCGGCAGCTGTGGAAAACACTTGGGTTTCTGCCCCCTGGGTGCAAGTTGAATTCTCTCATGTATGTGCAAAATGTGGGGAAAAATATTGGCATCTGTGGTCATTTGCACGGCTGTGAGTCAGGCGCTGGGCAGAAGTTCAGCAGAAAATACTCACCCCAAAAGTGGGAAAATGCAGAGGCCTCCATTTCTATTTTATGACACTTCTATTTTTCAACTGTGCGTTCTTTCTCCTTCTCTGGAGCCCTTTACAGTAGCATGTGCCCTATTAATACTGATTTGAGACATGACCTCTAGTTAGGAGTTTCTCTCGGGCTGGATGGTCACATTTCTTATTTTCCTTTGAGGACAGCAAAGGTTTTTTTAGCTCTGATGCTGCTGTTAGAGGCTTGGGGACACAGGTGCATGCGTGGGAGAGCTGAGGCACAGCCACAAGTTGAACACTGTTTGTTTCGCTGTTAGAGGACTTTCCTCTTTTACCTCCATCCCCAACCAGAGAAAACACGGGGGTTCAGAAGAAGCCCTGTATGACAGGAATGAAATATGCTTCACCTCTTACAGCCGGCTTCAAAAGCTCAGCACGCTCGAAAACTGTGAGTCAGTAATACCCATGAAAGGAAAATAATTGACATGGTTCTTCTTATGCTAGTGTTTCTAGGTGTGCTTTGTTTCGAGCCTCCATTTTAGGAGAACCGTGGGAAAAGCACTTTTTTAAAAGCCCCCTCCTGATACCAGTGAAACTCTGATATTCTTGTTTAAAAAATCATTAAGTGACTTCACAGGTAAGGGCAGTGGTATTGGAGCTGTAAGGGGGCTGCAGAGCCACCACGGCTTCCACTGGGCAGCACAGGAGCTGGAGGGCTCCAGCTGGAGGCCCTGCCCAGCGGTGCTGGCTGGTGATTCCCAAAATGCAGCCCAGGGACCAACACTGTCCTGCCCCAGCTCAGCGTGTGTCCCAGCCTGAGGGTGCAACATGCAGAATGGGTCTTACTGCGGGCTCCAGTTTTGGTGTAGCCCTCAAGAAATGACCCCTAGGATCTTCTAGAAATCGGTGCTGTTGGTGCCCACAGGAAGAGGAGGAGGAGGAGGGCAGTTCTGTGGCAGTAAGTGAGCAGAAAAGCTTTGCTGTTATCCGTAGTGAAGATCCAGAGCTCTGCCAAACCTTCTGCAAGGGACACTGGTTTGTGCCTTTCGTACAAACCACTGGCTGAACTACTAAGCTATATTGTCCTCCCAGTTCAGGCCCTCTGGTGTAAATCCGGAGTAAGCTGGTGTGAGCCAACGGAGGCTCAGCAGCGCTAACTGAGCAGAATTTGTCCCTTTGGTTTTTCTCACCCCTGGCGGATTCATCTGTCATTGGGAAGAAACAGAAACTTATAATTAACGGAGAAGCAGGAAGGGAAAAGCAGAGTTCAAAGCCGTCTGCCAAAAGAAAACGATCCCAACCGAGTCTCCCATGATTGTGTCTGGGATGACAATCGCAGCCCAGCACTTCCAAGGACAGCTTATTGTTGTGCCGTGCTCCCTGTCCTCGGCCGCCGCTATTGTCCGCCTGCCTTGCCTGGCTTGTTGAGCTGCAAGTTGCCAACCCAAAATTAGGACTCTTCAGGGGCTAAAGGTCAACTGGCAGCTTTGCGATCTTTCGGAGGATGTGAGTTATAATGAGATCACAGAAAAGCGTTCAAACGACGCGCAATGCAGTGGCCGAACGGGTTGGCTTAGTGATAACGAACGGAGCAAAACTGGAGGGGGTCTGATCCATTCCTCCGGGTAAATTTCTACACCAGCGCCGGTCTCATTTCGTCCGTATAAAACAAGCCCAGTTTAACCTATTTAAAATGGGGTTAAAAGGGGTCATAAATCTCTACAGGAGTTGAGGATCGGCAGAAAACTCGATCTGATCTCTTTTACATCTGTTTCAGGTTCTCAGCCTTATCTGCTTCAGCTGCCTTTACTCTTTGTGGCTGCACACAAATGCCATCAGACAAAAGTCCTTTTGCCGGGGCTGAGTGGCAGGTATAGGGTGACTATACCGCGGGCGCGGCGGAGGCGGAGGGGAGGGGGCGGCGGGAGTTCTTGCCGCAGACAGCCCCCCGAAGCCCGCCTGATTGACATGGTAAATCTATACAGAGGGGTTGTTTGAGGGGAGAGCCTGTCAGATTGACAGTGTAAATGTGTAACACACACACACAGCCTGGGAGAGAGGAGCCTGCCGGCGGGTGGGAGAGCGCCGGCGGAGTGTCGGTCACACGGAGATTGAATTACAGCTGCATTAGATCAGAGCTGTGGGAAACGGCACCTCCTAAACACACACACGGCCGGGGCGGGGGGGGGGGGTTGGA
>VUYV01000050.1:3503746-3525475 GCA_008711295.1 Anarhynchus alexandrinus | reverse complement strand
GGGGAGCGGGGGGGGGGGAGGCTGGAAAACAGAAACATTTTAAGCTCTATTAGAAAGGGCAAAAAGTCAGCTGGCTTTGAAATGAACTCGCTCAGCAGGAGCGGTGGAAGCATTTCCAGGAGACAGCGGGAAGGCATTTGTTTTCTTGGCTGGCACCGAAGCGCCGGCTCGCCGTGCCGTGCACAATGCGTGGCCTTCTGTGGGGCCATCGCACCTCGGCGCCTGCCAGCCACCCACCCCTCCTCGCCCTCCAGCCACCCCTCCTCGCCCGCCGCCCACTCCTCCTCGCCCACCGCAGGAGGGATTTCGCTCTGCCGGGGAAGCAGCAGCCTCTCTGCCTCCCCTTTAATCGCCTGTGTTTGCACATCTCCCCAAGGGCTGGGTGAGCAGGGGTCAGAAAATGACCATAGAAGTTTGCGTCCAGAAACCAGATTTTTTTTTTTTAAATTGTTTTTTTTATTATGCAACCCACTTTTCAGGACAGTATTTTTTATTTGATTTTCCAGTGTCTCCCGCTTTGCATAATCCCTTCTCTGCCCGACTCTACTCGCAAACATTGGCCAGTCCGTTTGTAATTTCTCAACCTCCAGGCTAGTTCTCATAAATAAAATGCAAGCCAAAGAGCGAGACAATGCCTGACAGTGGAGCCAGGGCTCCGCAGACTCCGCAGATCCAGAGGGCAGCTTGCCCCCAGCGCCGGGGCAGGATCAGACCTACACTTTGTAGCTCTTGAAGTCTCAGAGGCTTAGTGCAAGGCTGATCTGTGCAGCCTGGCTGAAAACCCGAGCGACTGGCAGCAGGGAGAGACTGTCGCCGAGCTCACACGGTTGTGGGTCCCAAACTGGGAAAGACATAGAGGTACACTATGATTTGTAGCAAGTGGCCCTGCAATATAAAAAAAACAGAGCCATTTTTCTCCTGCTCTTCCCAGGGATTTACGGGCTCGATTGGAGCCCGACTGTCTCCACTGGTAGGGTGCTCCCAATAACGGCAGACCTCTGGCATCTTCACATTTTGTCATAGTGAGCTGCAAACTGAAGCGAGCAGCGAATATCTTGTGCTCAGTGTGAAGGGCACACAGAGGGCCACCACCCATCCCCTGCCTGCACGTCAGCCAGAGGAAGACTTCCCCGGCTTTGGGTCTTTTTACCTCCTACAGACATCACAGCTTATTGCAAAATTGGTCCTTAATTCCTGTCTCTTTGAATGACCCAGGTCCTCAAGGAACCTCCTACCAAAACCGTTCAAACTCAGCTGGGTTTGGCTGACCTGGCCTGGATGTATTATGCCCACAGCTATGATAGAAGTGCTGCTGAGGCGGGTGGGATGGAGGAAAGATGAACACTTTGAACAGCAACTGCTTCAGCTGTCTCCGCTGCAGCCAGACTAACTTCAGGATCCCTGTTCACAGCAGGATGTCCCTCAGCACCAGGATTTCGAGCTGGCTGGCACTGCGTTTGCCCACTCTACTATGACTATCTGGGTTGTCTCACCAGCATGGTTTTAGCCCAGTGTCCAATATGCAGAAGAAAGTTTAGCTGTATGAATATAAGCTGTGTTGTGGCACTTGGCCTCTTGAGCCCTGGTCTGTTTATTTACTAGTGCAGACATAGTCTAGGTAGAAGTAAGCCCAGAGCTTTACAGCAGTGGTTTGCTACTCCCAGTTTGCAGACAACCTGCCACACAACAGTCTCTGACATTGCTTTGGGTCACAGGGAATTAAATCTCAAGACAGAGCCTGGCAGGCTCCGCAAGGAAAGTGTCCCCTGCAGTGTGCATCTTCTGCTCAGTCCCCTTGCTCACAGGCCAGCCAAGGTCGGGGAAAGACACGTGAAGATGGACAGATCTTTACGTCACCTTCTGTAAGAGATGTCCGTATTTCTCAGTGTAAGGGGAGCTTTGAGCCCTGGCTGCTTGCAAGCCTCATCCACACAGGATTTCTTACTGCTTGTCCGGAATTCCTTACAGTGCTGTCTGCTACATTATTTGGGGAGGGGGCTACATTCAATTTCATGGTTGTTTATAATTCGTGCACTTTTGGAAAGTGTGTAAGGATTGTTCCAGAAGTTGTTGGTAGACGGCAAACCCCAAATTCATGTGGTTTTGATATTCATACTCTGTTACGCTTATAAAATGAGAACTTGAAATGTGCATGGGGCAGTGTTCCCCAGTTCTCTGCCTTCAGGGTCACTGGTGAAATCACTGCCTCGTCTTGTCATTTTGCCAGGTCTAACCTTGCTGGAGGAGATCAACCCAACTTTCCGGTGAAGCTGGCACAGCCTTGTGGGAGAGCAATAGGGTCCAGGTGCCCCACTCTTTGGCCAACGGCCAAGCCTCCTCCAGCTTGTGCTAACCACTGGAAGATGTTTCTTCTTGCACACAGATGTTTTTTATTGAAGTCTCCCAGGTCAGCCTAGGACTCTCAGGAGGGAAGTTATCACTCTATTCGGTTGACCCCATACATAGGACTAGAAAACCTTGTTCAGTGCTACATCACTCAAAAGCCACGACTGCAAGGAGGAGAGAGGAGGTGCTTCTCCAGCTCGTTGACTGATTTGGGGTTCGGCAGAGCTCACTTGCCGAATAACTCACTGATTCTGGTCCCTGCTGCTGTCACTCAGGGGTAACCCCACACCAGCAGGCACCCCTGTGAAAGAGCTGCAGGGTGAAGCAGGATTGCTTCCACCTCCTCACAGATGTAGCTAAACAGTTTGTTGTCCTGAAAAGAGAGACACGAATTCTTTTGAAGAATCTGCTAGTTGACAGCAGAGCATTACAGAAGACATGTTCTTGTTCAAAGCAACAAAGACTATGAAAAAGCAAACTTTTATACCATGTAAGTTTTAAAGTCAGAAAACCTCTCATGGGTTTATGAGCTGTTTTCATGGCCTTTTATGAAAGGTAGCCATCAAATGAGATAGGAAGTTAGAGCTACAGATGCATTTGAACCTCAGACATTTTGACAGGTTTTGACCTTCGGGTGAGAAGGTGCTGATGCAGTGTGGCAGGGCAGGAGGCAGCATTTGCAGTTCTGCAGAGGATGGCCAAGGCATATAATGCAAATAACTCACCTTCTTTGAATTTCCAATGCTATCAGGGCTGAAACAGTGTAAATCCACAAACTCTGGCCATCAGGAGCTCTCTGTGGAGTATTTTGCACCAGCAAAAAAGAAGTTCTTCAAAGCAGAACTCTTTCCAGAACAGGATTTTGGAGAAATAAGTGCTTCAATTTATTCAAAGTTTGTAGTGAATATGCTATGTCAAAGTCACTGAAATATAATTTAGTTTTGATATTTTAGTTAATTTACTCTAAAACATAATTGAAATAAAATGGCTGTTAAATAAATTGTTGTGAATCTTTCCTGTGTTATCAACTTTCCAACATTTTTGGGAATTCAGTTTGGAGTCTGAATGTTTAGCATGGGGATCCTCCGAAGGTTACCCCATAACTTCAGAGAAGACCCTCCAAATAGGAACACCAAGGAACAGGATGATGTTGTCCTTCAGACAATTTGAATTTATCACAGCTCGACGAGATCCTGGCTATTCATTTACCTGGAGAAGGTAACTTTTCTCCTTTTTTCTTGCTGCATGCTTGCAATATAATTTCTCTTCATTCTCATGATATTTTAAGGGTTGGCAATTACGTTTTGTGTTGGGGCTGCTCCAGTTTTCATGAGAGATGCAGCAGTTCAGCTAGGAAACAACCCAGTCCTGTGGCTTCTCTGCAGGACTCTTCTGTCTCACATAACCACTGATCCCTTTCTCAGCTGAAAGCAAAACTCCGTGTGAAATGCATTGATTCAGTCACCTCAGCACACCCCTTTCTTTTCTTTTTTTTTTTTTTTTTTTTTTTCTTTTTCTAACCTGAATTGCTGCCAGCTCCCAATGCAAATCATTTCAGCCCTGGTTCACAATGGAGCAGGAAGACTTTCCACTGGAAAAGCATTCGGTTTTGAAAGCGCTCGTAGCGTTGGGGAAGCTCACGGGTTGCAGCCAAGCAGGGCAAGATCACACTTCCAGGAAAGTATGACTAACCCAATTTCCACATTGACTTAGCACACAGAGTGCCCCGGTAAATATAGCACCTCAGAGGTCACAGGGATGGGGTGTCGGGGGTAGAGTTCAGTTAATTTATGGCCAGGCAGTGCAAATCAGACACGGGATTCAGCCCTTTGATGTCAACTCTGTTATCGGCACGGGCTCGCTGGGTGTGTGAGATTAGCTAGCGTGCGTTGGGAGGTTGCAGAGCAGGACGCTGTTTCCTGGGGAAGGAAAACGAGATGCTGCAGAAATGGGGCAGTGTGCCCACCAGAGCTGGTGGGCTGCCGACAGAGGAAAGAGGGTCTCGGAGAGGCAGTGGGGAGGAGGTCACCAATGAAACAGCTTATCAAGGTGGACATCTGCAAATGCATGCTCCGCGAGCTGCTTAACCTGCCTTGCCCTTCAGAGACCATCTACGGAGGAGCTGCAAGTGTGGACCAGCTCCTCTGCTGCTGACAACTGCAGCAACGGCCCATGGTCCTCAACACCCGTTCTTCTAGAAGTTGTTCAGGATGTTGTCTGGACACAGAAGATAAATGCCCCTCTTCTTCTGTCTGCACATGCCACCCAAACAAGAGGTCCTGTGAAGGCGTGTGGACACAGGACCCTGAGAGACCTGAAACAGAAGCTGTGTACTGTTGCTCTCACCTACTTATAGCTCCTCTGATCAGTCTCAGGCAGCTGCTCTCTCCTCTTTCATTGCCCTTTTCCTCCTAACAACCCACCTGGTACTTCCTCCAAAACCAGAGTTTCCTTGTGCGAGAGCCAATAATGAAATGTCCTGGTATTTTCAGATAAAACAAAACTATTTTTCTTTAAAATATATGGTGTATGCAGAAGACAGAGTTGGGCAATGTCTTGGCACTGCCCCTCCTTGTTGAACCTACCCATTTTCTCCACAGCATGTCCACTGGTGACGAATGAGGACACCTCTGCCATGTACTAAAAGCTGCCTGGTGCACCACCATGCACCCATGGGATCTCTCCTTCAGTGACTGCAACATGTAACATGGGAGCTACCACATCACTGTCACGTGCGCTTTTCTGTAGATTTAGTTAAAAAAAAAGCAAGATGCACAGGAACATCGAAAGCATTATAAGAAAAGCTTTCCTCACTTCTGAATTTTGATTCCTTTCAAAGAAAAGGCTACAGGAATTTGTGTCTGAAAGCGTTCACGTACACCTAAAAGAAACAAACAGCAGCCTTGTTATTTACCAGGTCCGAAACCCACTGGAAACTGGAGAGTGTCCCACTAAAAACACCAAAAAAGAAGAAATCTTGTGTAACGGGGGAAGCAAAGGAAGTGCAATCTAGTGATTAAGGCAGGCGCGGGACTGCCAGGAGGTCTTTCTGGCAATAGTTTTATTCCTGGCTTTACCACAGGCTTCCTGTGTGACTGGGCAGGCGCTGAAGGGCCGGACGGTGTAAGCACGTCTCGGCACACACCGGGAGCAATGCCCTGGGATCGTGGCCAAGGTGTTTGTGGGGTCAGGACTTTGCTCTTGGAGCAGCTCATGAGCTGCTCTCTCAAACCCAAGCCAAGGAGCCCGGGCCATCGGATGGCCCAGTCTGGGATAGAGATATGGGGAAAAGCCACCATGGGAAGGTTGTCCCATGCTGGCGGGGAGACAGGCGTCATCTCAGCCATGGCGTCACTGCCTCTGGGCAGGCGGGCTGGCCCTGCTGGGGCTTGTGCAGCTGGAACAAAGCAGGGGTTTGAGTTATGGCTTTCTGAGCCCAAATCTGTCCTCCTCTGCACTTACGGTCCCTCCTCATGCGGTCATGGTGGAGACTACTGGACTTGGGAGACTTTGTGAAGCTGCCCTCACTGAAGCACATCTTAGGGGAAAGAAGATAACGGGATTGAAATGCAGAGGATCGAGTGTAGTATAATCAAAGGGGCTTCACCTTCTGCTCTCATCACCCTCCGGCTGAGTTTCCCCTCCACGGGCAGGATGAGCGAGGCGGATGAGGGAGGGACACAGATTCAGAGGCACCGGCCGCCCTATTTATACCCATCGCACATTAAAGGTGACCGCCCTGGGGTGTCCATGTCCCCCCCCAGCAGCCGCCTCACCAGGCTCAGATAACAAACGCAGCCCTGGCTGCACAGCAGATCTGTCGCGGGGATTATCTGCTCGTTTGAAGTGAAATTTAGCTGGTCTTAATCAGAAATCTAACCGCATCAGGTTCGCATTAGCTTGTGCGGAGGTAGTAGTTTCACACGCTGACATGGTAGCAATTAAGCGAGTCGCTACTGGTTCTTACCCCAGGGTACAACTTTGTTTTGTTCCTTGCAGATTAGTGGGGCTGCGTGAGTTTCCACATAGTTTTCTTTCCTGTAGACCCTGGCTATTTCATGTTGAACCCTCTGGGACTGTTTATTAGACCACACAAACGGTAATTATTTCCCAAAGAGGCGGACAGCGTTCCAGACCTCTAGCATGGCCAGTTATAAAAAATGTTATGAATCTGAGCAAGGGAAGGGATTTCACTAAAGCCAAAGAAGCCTTAAAACTACACAAACACAGGGAATGAAATATTTTTGAACGGCAGGAACAGAAGACAAATACTCATTTCAAAATGCATCATTATGCCTTTCTTGGCATGGGAGGTGAGAGCGAGGGAGAGCTCCTCCTGGGTCCCCCTTAATTTCCTCCCTCGGCTCCTTGGCTTGGACAAAGCCACAAACCTCATCTCCTCTTCATGTAAAACCCTCCCGGGGGACCCAATTATAGCCTGGTTACCCCTCACATGAGCCCACCAGGAGAATTCACGTTTATTTTAAGACTGAGGCTGAAGGCCTGACATGCGGGAAGGCGTTGGATGTGTCCCACCCTTGGAAGCAGCACTTTGTATGAAAGGAAGAAGTCCGCCTGGAAAAAAAAGGTGAGATCCATAAGTTACAGCCGATCAAGGAGAACACACACACAATCAATTATCTGAGCCGAAACCGAGCCCCGTGTCACTATGAAAGCAAATGCTTTTCATAAGATGAGCTGCTCTCAGATGAATTTTCAGCATGTGACAGTTTTTCATCTTGAGGACCACATGCCTCTGTGGCAACTATCTTTTCCTAAACAACCCTATGTCTTGTAGATGCTGTAATGAAAGGACCGCTGTCCATTACTTTCTAGAGTTCCCTCCTACAATACTCTGAGGCAGACATGCAGGGGAGTATCTTATTCCAAACCCATTGTGTTTCTCTTGGCGTTTGCATCAGTCAGGAGTGAAATATTTTCATGTGAATTGAGGGACAAAATTCACAGCTATTACCTCAAAAATGTAAAATTCCATAGCCAAAATTTCTTTCACCTTCTAGACCAAACCATAAAAATACCGGAAGAAGAAAAACTAATGAGATAGCAATTTGCTGCCTGGTCAAAGGCAATAGATGACCACGTTCCCCCAATGTTATCTTGTTAACATAACATTAATCTCATTAAGTCATTTCATAACAGTCTGACATTATCAATCCCAAATATATAGGGAGTCACTTATTGCATGAGGGGATGGACCTAAGCTAACGTTGCTGTTGAATGACTTGGGCAACTCCTCTATGGTATTTGAGTCCCCTGAAAGCTGTTTGAAGAGTCGTCATTGCTCATGCACAGGACTGGCCCCAGCAAGGCTTCTAGATGGGAACCCGCCTACGTTGGACCCTTAGTGCTCCCACAAGCACAGCGAAGCCGAGGGAGTGGACAGGCGCAGGAAGGCCGGTATGAGCTTTCTCAGCTCTGATGTCTACATTTCAGAGGAGCTACAACAGACAAATACAAATAACATGTGAAGCAAGGAGGCCAGCATTTCTAACAAGCTCAGCTTGGATCTTCACAGCAATCGCCACAACAGCTGTTAAGTCCGTAGAGCTTTTGAAAGGCAAACATTACGCTGGCAAGCAAAGATGATGGCAAATGCAGCTGTAAGCCACCAGCTGAGGATTTTCTTGAGATAGCGAATGGCCTGCTGCAGAGACCTGACTCCTGTCACGTTTGTGGGCTCAGCGAGTGTCCTCACCGCCACTCATGCCTCCTGGCGCAGCTGGCAGGTGAGAAGCAGCCCAGGGCCACGTAGCTCTCCTTTGCTGGTACATGCTCTTGACAGGCTGTCTTTGGCACCGCTTGGAAGAGGTGTCCACATCAAGGCTGGATTTCCAGAACAGAGACCCAATTCTGGCTCCATTAACACCTGTGTCACCTGGAGGGGGCTGAGCTCCAGGTCAGGAAGGTCTCAGCTCCAGCAGCTGCAAGCTATATCTGGCTAGGAATCAGTCCATGTGCTTCTTATCTAAAAAGGTGTATTTTAGCTAGCCTGCATCAAACTCGTCCTGCTACCAGCAGCAATGTGGTGGCATGAATGAGGCTTCTGGGTTAACCAGCCATAGTCCTTGGTAGACTTGTCCAGATGGTGGCTGGCTCTTCACAGCTGGGGTTACCTGTTAGCACCTCCCGCACGCCGTTACATCTAGGCTCCGTGCTGGGGAGCACTCCTCTTCCAGCTCCATGGGATCCTGCAGGCTGTTTGTCTATCTCTGTAATTAATAGGACTATCTCTGACATTAGCAGGGTAATGGCTATTTTTATATCCATGTAGCATGTTGACTGGGAATGTGCTGTGCGTTGCCTCAAGGAAGATGGTGTTTGTGTGTCTGTGCCAAGAGATTTCATAGATAACATAATAGTAATGGATTTTAGTGCCCTCCTCCACAGTTTCACCAATAGAGTGAAAAGCAACATCGAGCATTTTCTGCATTAGTGCCCCCAAATCCAAACAGACTCCCTGTCTTCCTCTTGGTTTAAGTTTAGATGCTGTGTTTCTTTACAGAGACACAAGTGACAAAGACTCCAATAAGCACTATTCCAATGGCTTTCTAAACTTATCCCATAACAGAGCAGGCGTGTTGTATTTTGTAGGGCTTACAGAGTATTAAGACAAAATCAACTGACAGTTCAAAGGAGGCTGGGAACAGAAATTCTTGTTCCATACATTATACCATTCCTGACAGCAGCTACTGCTTACATTTCTTGCTGTTTACTTTTCAAGAGGTCAACAACCAGTGTCTGCAGGGAGGGTTTGCCTGGGAGTTATAATATTCCAACTGTTTTGTTCCTTTCAGCAGCTCCCATCTTTTACTGGTCCAAGGTAATAACCTTCTTTCTATATATTCTTTTTTTTTTCCCCACTGCATCTGAACTACTCTCTTAAATTATGCNCCCCCCCCCCCCCCCAAAATTTATGAAAAAGTATAACAATGAAGATATCGACTTCCAGTTTTGAGCCACAAGATTGATATTCCTCCAAAGTAAATACTGGCCTTGGCTGTGCCACAGTCAATATTTACCTCGAGTAAAATAAATCTTGCTGACAACCAAAACCTGAAGTCAATATTGGCTTGCTGTAATCCAGCTGGTATAAAGTAATCAGTTTCCTTTATATTACCTGAGTGCTTTATGCAAATATTTTCAAGTTAAAGGTGGGCTCTGCATTCCTGTAGTTGTAAATGCGGCACTGAAACCATCCCCCCATTTTCAGTCATCACAAACCTGAGAACTCTCCAAGAGAGCGTATGAAAGCTCTCCTATCTCAGCAACAATCTGCGAGTGACTGATTAACTATCTAATCTGTGTACCTACTCTGAGGCCCATTACTCCAGTGTCTAAGAGTCTTCCAAATCCTTAAGAGAGGCAAACTTTGCAAAGAAAGGGAATATCTTTTACTAGACCAGGTGATATAGCTGAGAAAGTGGATAAACTGGGCACACAAACCTTAGACCTAAAGATATTGACTCTTCCTAAAAACCTGCATCTCATTTATTTCGACCATCAGGTCTACAGCATTATCATTGCCTCTACTACCTCTAAGAAGAGAAATAATCCAGGGGCAGATCCTAATCCAGAGGGAAGCAATTTAGTACTCAAAAGAGGCATTTTTTAAAGGGATTTCATTTGGTAACCAAGCTTGGGCCACCATCTCATTTATCTGCCTTGCTGTTTATCCGTCTGTCGATCAGTCACGACCCACTCAATGACGTTGAAGCCTGTTGGCCAACACCCACCGCCTTTGATAAATGACAGATTCAAACTAATTAAGATCCTATAGGTTTTATGCAAAACTGGTGAAGAAGAGGAACCTAGATCGGTCTTCCATCGGCCATGCCAGAGGAGGCCACCTGGGTAGTCAGCATGCCCGAGCCTTCGTGCCCGCTGCAGTGTAGTCTGCACCGTGGAGCGAACCGGCAGGTACAGATATTGGGCCAGTATCAGGATGTAGAGCATCACTCCATAGGAAACAAGGTTCGCTTAATTCTGCTGACCATGGAAAAGCACCATTTTTAAAATTTTTGTGTGTAACCGAGTATACTGTACCAGTACACACACACAGAGAAAGTTGAAATGAGGTCGTTTGCTTAATTTGTAGTTCCAAAAGGGGTGGGCATCTTCGCAGAGCATTTTGCAATTACCATGACCAATGCACCCAGAAGCCTCTCTTTTAGCTGGAGCTATGTTGTTCTGTTGCAGTGGCTGTTGTAGGCAACTGTGGCCATGAAGTCTGAGTGAAGCTCCCTCAGGCAGCTAAACCAGTCTCAAATAGGCTTTGCATATCAGGACTGAAATCATGAGCCGCTTTCCATATTCAGTGAGAAAACAGGAAAAAGAACAGAGAGCTTCTGAATGACTCACTGATGGGCTGGGGTTTTTTTTTTTGTCCTTGCTGGAGCTTTTTAATTTCTAAATATAAATAATGAGTTGCAAGAACTAAAAAATCATTAACTAGATTAAGTCCCGATGAAGTTTTGTAATTGTTACAGTGCACAGAGTTGCTTTGCTGGATTATTTTTCCTTTGGTTCAGGTTACTTGTGCAAAGATGTTGGTGGTCCTCACAAATCCTTAAAAGATATCTGAACGCAGCCCTCACCACTCCCTGCAGTGCAATTTTTGCCTGATTAGCAATCTCTCTGGGAGGTCAGTGGCTGGAACAGTTTGTGAGTTGTATTATAAAAGAAATAAATAATTATAATGTTTAAGGCCAGTGGAGGACCACAGGTGCCAAAAGCTGCAGACTCTATAGACCGTTAGTGCTACATTAAAGCCTAGATTTCTTCTTGCTATTGCTGTAGCCATTCCCAAGGAGAGGGATGCTTTCCACCAGGAAAAGGAAGACCTGACAGGACACTGCTCAGGACTATTTGCTTGTCGTGGTTGCCAAAGATATAAACCTGGGGCCAAGTCAGGGGTTATTTAATGGAAATAATGAAGTTGATGCACATGTGAATGCCCTCCATTTTTCTATAGGGTGCCTTCCTCACCGGCCACCTTTTTCCTGAGTAAAGCAGGCTGTGATATGCAGGGTGGACTCTGCAGGTCTTTGCCTCATTAAGCTTCCCCACATTCACAGCAGGTGACCCCAGCTCCAAGGCAGACTGTGCTTTGTGACCCACTGGAGCACCAGAAGTGCCTGCTCATCTGCAAAGGGCTGGGTCACCAGCTACTCCATCACATCTCTCCTGAAATTCTAGCTCCTTATCTCATCGAAAGCTAGACTGCAAATATTTTCCCAATTTACCTACCAAAGCAATTGGAGCTACTACGTGGATGTGAAGTGTTTGTAAATGGCAAAAGTGGTTATGAACAGAAAGCAGGATGTGCATGATGGTATGAGGATGCCAGCTCCCAAGCCTTCCATGGTGACTCTGTAAAATACTTCTTTCCACGGTGGGAAAATTACCCAGCCTCGCCCTAGGCCAGCCAGTTTGTACCTTCAGTAATTCAAAATATTTGCCTGTACCCTGAGCTGAAGAGGGTATCATGAGACAGGTAACCCAGAAGGGGGACCCAGCCTATAAGAAAAAACAGGGTTGGGGGGATGACACAAATGGCAACATCAAGTATTAATGTGATACTCAAAGAAAGAGATGCCCTTTAAAGCGGAGCTGACTCACAGGGAAGTGTTTCACTGTTTCCAAAACCTAGGACTTGTTTTCCCCACAGAAGGACATGAAAACCCCAAACCAAACAGACTTAGGATAATTCAATTCTCCCTGACCCAAATAAAAACAAAACAAAAGTGTAGAAATATTGGAATTTCCCAAAGGATGGAAATTTTGATTTTTACCTAGCTGCAATCCCACAATGGCAGGGCGGACTGATAGCCAATACTTTGGGCTTTCCCTTAGACATTGGCAGAGCTGTACAGGAAAGCACAGGCTATACTTACTTGTGCTGAGCCTGATTTACAGTCATTGCCAGCAAACCTCTGCTTTCAGAAGCTTGTGCCCAGTGAAAGCAAAGCAAATGTAGTCTTAAACCTTCTCCTGTTTCTGGGTGAGCACTTAGTGCTCCCCCTTCAATGTAATAGGTTGGGACCCGCCTCCTCCTGAGCGCACTGGTGCCTTTGCTGAGCCTGGCAGCAATGGTAACACAGGCATTAGGCACTCAAGCCAGTTGCACACCATTCAACTGAGAAGAGCCCCAGGTACAAGTCTCCCTTCAGCTCTCAGCCCCCCACTTTTTTCCTCAGCCTGTGAAACCAGAGAACGTGGAGGGTCACCCTAGACCAGTGGTCCAAGAACTATGGATGCCAGAAGAGCACGTCCCCAGGGCTTGCTGCCTGAAGGAGAAGGATGGGTTTCAGCAAAGGCTGCTGATGTGACACCAGGGGTCGGTGGGACCCTGACAGCTCCCACCGGAGGGGCTCCAGCCCGGTGCCTATGTGGACTGCATGTAGTGCCTGCACCATCTGAGGAGGTCCCAGTGCGCTCGGCATTTGAAAAGCACCAGGGCTGTGGGTAGGAGGATTTAATTGGAGATCTAAATGAAAAAAAGCCCAGCAAATCAAACATCGAGTCTAAAACTTGATCCATGGACAGATACTTGGTCTTGCCATGTGACTTGGCCTTGCTGTCACACATAAGCAAATGCCGTGACTCAGGCAATTCTCCTTCTCCCTCTCCTTCTCTCTCTGGGTCTCATTTTGTTTTGCAAGCCATGGCATGAGCTAGCTTTAGCCTTGCCATAAAAATCTGACTCACTTCCTAAGGGCAGGCTAAAATAACCTGAGGATTTTTAAAAATGCTGCTTTTACCTTCTTAGCCACAACAGAAAGACATCGGGGGTTTCTGGAGGAAAAACAAAAAAGAAAAAAATCAGGTTTGTTAAACACGGATGAGCTGTTCTTTCCAGCCCGATTTTCTTTGACTCTATGAGTTGCTCCTTTTCAGAAGAGAAAATCCGTGCCTCTCCCGNGGAGGGGGAGGGAGAGGGCTGAAAGTAAAGCAAAGAATTGTTCAGATTGCCTAGATCCCTCCAGGAAGTGATCTTTCTGCTTTTACTCCAGACACACGCCTCCCAGCTAGCCAGCAGCTCCAACTAATTAGCACACGTGATGGGAATAGGAAACAAAGTCCCAANCCCCCGCCCGCCCCCCCCTCTGCCCTTTTCCAAATAAATAAATAAAGGCATAAATAAATAATTAAGCGCAGGAACCCAAAAGAGCTGCCGACAATGCAGCAGATAAGCGTGGAGGCAGCGCAAACGGTGCTGGGCAGGAGGTGAAGATCGGCGTTTGCGGGCCGAGCAAGAGCCGGCTATTATTTTCATTCCATACTTCAAGTATATCGAGGCTGCTTCGTTTCCTTTTGTGCGGCGTTGGGGCACAACAGAAAAATGTGTTTGGGGAATTTCAGCGCTTGCCAGGTCATGGGGGAGGTCACTCCACTTTTGTTGGGAGAGAGGCAGAAGAAGAAAGAGGGCAATCAAATATCCTCCTCGAGACAGCTTACAAGCACATGTCTCATGCTGTCAGGGGGCTCGGCTCCAGCGCGACACTTCCAGCTTCTTGTCTTCCTGCCAAGCTGAATATGTTCGGTATATGTTATATATGTGAGAAGTGGTCACCGCTTCCCCGGCCGACCACAGCTTTAAGACATATTATAACGGCGCTATTGTGTGGGATTAAACACGTTTGCTGTGGTTTAAGCATTAAGAGCGTGTGACTGTTTGCGCTTGCTTTAGAGCACCGTCATTAATACTGACCGTGGAGGTGTTCATACAGAGCTCATCACCTAAGCAGTGCTTGGACAGTTAGGTATCGAGAGCCATTGATTTTGTAACCAGTAAATACAAGGGATTTTTATTGCAGCTACAGCATCATGAATCAAAAGAGAGGCCTGGGTACGCATGGGAAGTTACTGCTGTAGCTGCCCTGGCATGCTGCTTTGGTAGCTCCTGTTCCCATATAACTGAGATTATCCGGAATAAATCTTTCAGATGAGCGCTATTTTGGAATTAAACTATTTCTCCTGGAATAATTTTTCTTCTTTAAAAGCAGATGAAATGAAGGTCACTCTGAGAACAGCGGATCTGCACAGGGTGTTGGTCTTGTGCTGCTGTACTGGTCAGCTCTGCAGGGTCCCCATGTCTTGACTTTTCTGAAACCCGTAGGAATGCTGCGTTTTTTAAGGACTGTGAGCAAGAGTGAACTAAGGCATTCCACAGGAAAGTACCCTCAGTGTCAGCACAGCCCGTTGCTATTTTGTTACTGTGATTTCGTGGCACTTCAAAATCGGCTTGAATCTCAGAATTAGCTGCTTTATGACCCCTCAGTTTGGATTCAGAAGCCCCTTAGGTCAGATACTCATACACTTTTAGATGATTTAAGAAATAAAAGTTTCCCTAACAAAAAGTAGGTTCAGTACCTAACTTTGTGCTGGCAAAATTGGAGTGGCGCTTCTCTTCTGCTGTTTATTTTTATCCTGGTATTCCATAACGTAATGGAAGAGACAACTGATGATAGGATTTGATTTTGATATCCTCCAACGTCCAAACACTCTGCCTGCCTGGAATAAGGTTTCACATTCAAACCAGTCAAGCTTAGTCTTTATTTTATCTAAAGCAGACAAATCAGGTGCCTTTGCCAGGATCTCCATGATGAAACCTCAGCCAAAGTCCCGGCTGCCTTGTGACAATTAAAAATCCCTGGCACTTTCTCACTCTTGTCACACATGCTAAACATCCCCTCACAGCTCATTTCTCTGCGACTGGGGGGGTGTCTTATGCTGTGGTTGTTTCCTCAGGTCTAACTTTTGCTCAGGTGGCTGATCGCCGTGGGACGGCAGGTGTCTAGTAAATGCCGTGGCAGAAAGGTGTGAGGTGAAGACAAGTTATCACATGAGAGAAAGTAAAGAGACACTTCTCCAGGAGTCAGTGTTCACCACGTCAGATAGGTAATATGCACCGTTTTCATTTAACTTGTCTGTCATCAAAGCTTTTCATAGCTGGTACCTTCAAAAGCAATAAGCTATTACTTTGATTTGCTTTATTCCAAACTGTCCTTACCAACAGCTCAACTTTCACTTTTCTTTTTGCACAATGAAATGTAGTTGTAGGAAACTTGTTAGGAAAAACAGTTTTCGTTTTACCAAAAAGCCAGGTTTTCCCCTTGAAAGAACATACTTTTAAATAAGTTTGTGTGGTGGAGCAGAAGGTCTGGGGGTTGTTTTCTACCCTCTGCTTCCTAGCAAGAATGAGTAGCACACACAGAGTTTTCTCAAAGATGCATCTTACTAAAAGAGAAAACTCAAAGTAGGTCTCAGACTGCAAAATCTTTGGAGCAAGGGCTTCCTCTCCATACATCACTGTGTAACACAAAGCATGGTTTGAACAACTGCTCTTAAAACATTGAAGTTGCAAAATTGCACAGGAAGAATGACTAGTCAGGCTGTTCCTTGATGGACTGCGAGGATTTGTCCAGCAGGAAACCAGAGCAAGTTTCTGTATGATTATTCCTCAGCCCAATTATGAGAAAAGTGCTATAGGAACAGAAGAAAATTATTTTGGCAAACTACAGTGGGCTTGCTTGAAAAAAAAAGGGCAGCAAAAAGAAAACCATGGTTTTACTCTGTGATACCNAGCCCAATTATGAGAAAAGTGCTGTAGGAACAGAAGAAAATTATTTTGGCAAACTACAGCGGGCTTGCTTGAAAAAAAAGGTCAGCAAAAAGAAACCCATGGTTTTACTCTGTGATACTTGGGGCAAACTACTGTGTGATACCGAGGAAAGAACATGGGGATAAATAAACTGCCCGGCTATGGTGAAATTGCCACCTTGGCGAGATGCTGTCTGTAGGTGACACACACCTGTGGCCACTGTCCCCTCTACCATTTGGCAATGCTGATAGAGGCTGTCCTGCCAATAACACGTCACTGAATTTCTTGTGTGATTTTACACACAAGGTGCGCTCTTACACACATGGCCATTAGGTCATTTTCCTGTCATTAAGACCAAAGGTGGCTGCAAATCAAACCAGGATTTTCCACGCAGTGCCACCCCAAGTCAGCCCCCTTTTGCATCTGTTATGAGACAGACAATAATTAACATGACCTGGCGTCATTCCTTCTGTAGGATCGTGGCTTCCTTCAGCGCACAGGACAGACTGTGCTTTGGGAATAGAGGAAGGGATGTCTGGTGGAAGAAGCTGCTGCCTGCAAGAGCCTTGACTCAGAGGGAGGCTTGCATAGAAAGAGAAAATTGATTGGAAAGGAAATCAAGTGATAAAATAGCCAATCTGCCAGTTCCCACCTCAGACAGAGGGCTGGCTGAATATAAGGTCGCTTTGCCTGTCAGCAGCTTGAATGTGCATTCACAGCTTAGCCTTGGACACAGGTCTGGTTTTGGAGATGAGCTGAAGCCTAATCAGGTAAATGCAAAGTCTACCTGCATTGTTCAGAGCCATCCAGAAGAGAAATCTGTCTGCACTGCTGCTGTTAATATGCTGACAGTGCCGGTCTTGCTTATTTATAGCTACCCACTACTTCCAAAAAACGAGAGCTGAAAACTATGCTGCAGCAGAAATGTTGCAGCTGAGGCACTCTGCTTACAGTAAGGACTCTGATGTAAAAAATCATCCCTGTCCTTGACCAGCTTGAAGACAGAAGTGACTTGCTGACCTGGACATCACTACAGATGCACATGAGCGTGAACGCGTAATGTTTATGTTCTTCTGCTGCAGCGGTTGCTCCAGCTTTGCGCAGTGGCAATATGGCAGCCCTTGGGCCAGTCCGGGCAGGACAAGATGTTAAAAACGTGCTCTACACCGCAGCCGGGATGAATGGCCCTACCTGGAGCCTACCTCTGGCAGAAAGCACCGGGGGAGACTTGAGGCTGACCTCTAGGGTTTTGGAGTCGGAGGTAGAGTGATACAGAGATACAGTGATACAGAGATATTCCAAATGAAAAAGATATTGGCAGCATATGAAGGGGTTTGAGCTGCTTTGGAATAGGTTGGTACGGAAGCACAGCTCCTCTTGGCACCTCGACTGCCGGTGCTGGGCTGGATGTTCAAAAGGAGGGTCCCTGCTACACATCATGTCACTGATGCTACGTGGAGTAAGTGGGTTGCACTGGTCACACAGCGAGCTCGAATGGGAAACCCCAGTTGCCCAGGAATCTTGGAAGTGATCATGGACTGGCCAGAAGGCAAAGATTTTGGAATATCACTAGAGGAGGAGATGATGCATGCTGAAGAGGCCCCACCGTACAATAAATTACCAGAAAATGGGAAAAAATATGCCCAGTTCACTGATGGGTCCTGTCATATTGTAGGAAACCATCAAAGGCAGAAGGCTGCTGTGTGGAGTCCCACATGACAAGTTGCAGAAGCCGCTGAAGGACAAGGTGAATTGAGCCAGTTTGCAGAGGTGAAAACCATCCAGCTGGCTTTAGATATTGCTGAACAAGAAAAACGGCCAGTGATTTTTCTCCGTCCTGACTCACGGATGGTGGGAAATGCTCTGTGGGGGTGGTTACAGCAATGGAAGCAGAGCAACTGGCAGTGCAGAGGCAAACCCATCTGGGCTGCCCCATTGTGGCAAAATATTGCTGCCTGGCTGGAGAATCTGGCTGTGAAAGCATGTCACGTAGATGCCTACTGTCCTGGTTTGAGCAACACAGGACTAATTTCTCTTCCAAGACTTGGGAAGGCTGCACTTTTAGAAGATTCTATTGTCTGAATTGGTGAAAGTATTTACTTTACAGCCAGCTATGGTGAAAGTATTTACTTTACAGCCAGCTATGGTGTGTGGGCTTCAAGGTCTCAGTGCTTTTGAGCTTGCCAGGTGCAGGGATGAGGAGGGGCGAGACCTCAGCACTTGACCCAAGCTGGCCAACAGCATTATTTCATACCACAGACGTCACATTCAATATAAATTAGAAAGTTTGCTGCGAAGTGCTCTCTCTCCCTTCATGGCTGCCACCCTGAGAACTTCATGCCCTGGTGCCAGACCCCTGAGCCCTTCCCTTCCTCCCGAAGCTGTAGCGCTCATGGTGTCTGACATTTGCTGTCCACTGCTGGGAGTGCTTCCTACTGATAGAATCTGCTGAGTATAATCTGTGCATATTCTGTATTGGTATCAGGATCAATATTGGTTCTTTAGTGCTACTAATGTTAATTATCTAATCTTACTCTATTAAATCTGCTTATACTTCAGCTCCCAGGTTTCCTTGTTTTTCCCCCGATTCCCTTTCCTGGGTGGGGAGGGGTGATCAGGTGATAGAATGATTGTCTAAATGACAATAAATTGTTATGTGTTTCTCAAACCATAACACCTCGTACCCAAGAATCGGGCCACTGAAGAACGAAATTTGATGAAACCCAGCAAAGTGCAGTGGTGATGGAACCAGAACAGGCTTCAGCAGCACAACGATGCACGGCATCTGCACGGCAGAACTCGGGGTCAGCACACTCAGAGTGCACCCAAGCGTAACTTCTGAACTGGGTATCTCGACCCCAGAGACCTGCAGACATGAATTTCAGTGCTCAGCTCCTGAGAAAACACCTTTTCAGTGACAGCACTGCTAACAGATCACACGAGAAGTCTAAAAAACTCTTCTGTCGCTCCCGTTCACTTCTCAAGCACTTCGATTTGATCCACCATAACTAGTTTTGAACTGAGTCAAGTGGCACCCAACAATCCACGCGTTCAGCCAGAAGTCAGTAAAGAAAAATACAAGATTTGGAGCAGCAACTTCTTGCTTGCAGAGCTGATGCTGCAGCTTGGTATATGCGGGTGTGTGTGTGTGTGTGCACGTGTGTGTGGGGGGGATGTGGATGTTTTTTGCCTGGCTGCAATGCGAGTGCCAGAGCCACCGGTTGAATTGGGCACAGTAACCATAGTAACAGCGAGTTTCCGGGACTCGGGGTGACAGGTTGACGGGATTACTCTTCAAAGCGCTTGCTCCCTTGGGAGAGAAGACCTAAAGGAAGGGGATGGGAGTTAATTTAGTGCACGCACTAGAGCAAGGGTCAGCAGTGGCAGGTCCCTGCTGGAGGGAAGCCTGCAGCAGCAATAAACAACTCCCTTTCAGTGGGACTTTGACTAGCACCGAAATCGCCCCAGGAGGCACTCAACAAAGAAAAAAGGGGGGGGGAGGCACAAAAAGTGACACCACTGCCTTCTAAGGGCCAGCCGCGACCAACAGTTGCTGCATGTTTCAAACCCCAGTCTCTGCATTGCCGTGACGACTTTACCCTGTCCTGCCATTCCTGCTTCCAGCCCTGGGATGGCCAGATGTGGCTGTGGAGCCTGCATCTGGAAACGCTGAGTTGTGCCAGACCTGGAAGTGATGGGGAGGTGGGGGGGAGGGGGATGGAGGCAAGCGTGCCGGTGTGTATGATAGGAAGGGGTGTGGGGTGCAGCTGTGGGATGAAATGTTTGGCTGGTGGGGAGACCGAGGCATGGGCACGGCTGTAGTACGAGATGGGCAGGTAGAAGGCAAGGGGGTGCTTGCACTGTGGCGTGAGGCGGGGAGAAGGGAGGCACCATGGCAGCGGAGGGGACAGGAGAGAAGGCTGCCATCTCCTAAGGTTCACGGCCTCATTGCTGTGAAGGTATCAATGGGGTCTCAAATTAAGCACTTTTTAGAAGTGCCGCCTTCTTGTGCACTGTCATTTTAATTTCCTTGGACTTTGGTGAGCAAAAGGCTGCTCTCCCATCTGCCCTTCTGGCAAGAGAGGTGCATGACAGCGCTGTCTCAATGTGTTGGTAATTTCTGGCTAATAAAACTGCCCTTTGGGCCACAGTTAACAATTAGACCAACGCTGAGGATCAGGCCCTGCCCAGTACCAGAAAAAGTAATTTAAAGCTGGTTTTGCTGTCTGTTCTTCCTAGTGTTGGATCGAAACCACACATGGGCAAACATTTCTTATCTTCCCATGGCAGTTGACAGCCAACTGCAATTGCTCACACGGAGGCCCAGCTACATTCTACCTGCCCGTTCCTGTAAGTCATTCAGAGAAGTCAGTGTCTACACAAGCTCTGAAAGCATCTTTGGAGGCTGCCTGGCCCCAGCCGTTCATGGAGCTAAGGATGGGGGTCAGCTCCAGGATCTGGCTGCTGGGAACCTGGGTGGCCAGATCTCTACTCACAAGCAATGAATGCTTAGTGCAAAGTAATTTCTTTTACAATGTTCTTTTTTTTTCCCCTCCCCATGGTATGAAGAAGATGCATACATGCCACAACAGGAGAGAAGTCTGATGTGTAGTCTGCAGGCCAAAAAGGCATAAATGTCACTGCCTTCCACTGACCTGGCTTTTGGTCTTGTAAAAGCTAGTGGTGCAGGCAGAGATAGTATACAACAAAAATATAGAGTCTGGAAAGGTGGATGTAATGGAAGTGCTGACACAAGCTTAATGACAGCACTGCAGAAAGGATAGATTTATGAAAAATGTAACATGGGAACAGAATATTTCTATCATCTGTTAGCTACTTAGAGGTGGCTGCAGGACTGTGTCTATCTTCTTAACTGCAGCTCTTTTATTACCCTTAGCCTGGTCCTTGCTTCCATTTCCCTTCCACCAGAGATGTTCTGCAAAAATATAGGCAACTGCATGAAATCTGGAGCAATCCTGTGCCAGGAACTTTTACCTAAACCAGTGGGAGGCTGAAAGCAGCTATTCCAGGGTCTCGAGATGGGCAATCTGGGCTCATCGATTCTCTGCTGTCACACTGTGCACATCTTAGTTATCCTCCAGACCCTTCCATTGCGAAACACAGAAGAGACAACTTAGAAAAGGCGCCCTAGTTGAAAAGCTGCATGTAAATGAAAATTTAATTATTATGAAACCACCTCAAAGACCGTGCCCTTGTCTCACCTGCTCCCATTTTGCCAGCACCTCAGTCTGAGAAGGCTGGCAGAATGCAGAGGACTGGTGCTGGGGACCGCGGCAGTTTTGGGGAATACGGCACAGGGCCTTGCTGAGCGCAGAGCAGCACGTGCTCCCCACGCGATGCCGCGCGTACCCCACGTGACACCCACCTTTCCCGCCATCCCTTCTTCCTCGCCAGCAACTGCACAGCAAAGCGCGTTTGCCTTCAGCTGCTTAAAAACTGCCCCTGCTCCTCCCTACCTCCGAAATACAGGAGGGGACACAAGGAAGGGGAAGGGTGCCGTCAAGAGGGATGCCGTGATTTCCCTTGCAGGGGAAAAAAAAAACCCAAACCCCTAAGTTTAAGCCTCCTGCACTTTGGGGCTTTAGCCACCCATTTTACTCGTTTTTTCGAAGGAGGTCAAGCTGCTCCCGCTCGGGCTCCCCCTCCTCCTCACGCAGCCTGCCTCGGGGAAGCGCCCCGACGCCGCGCCGGCCACGGACGAGGCACGGAACCTCCACAGCGGGGGGGGGAGAGGAGGG
>VUYV01000050.1:3479888-3503373 GCA_008711295.1 Anarhynchus alexandrinus | reverse complement strand
CCGCCCGCCGCTTCCCCGACGGCCGCCCGCGCCCCGCCACCGCCGCCGCCGCCGCCATGAAGCGGGCGCACCCCGAGTACAGCTCGTCGGACAGCGAGGAGCTGGACGAGGCCGTGGAGGTGGAGAAGGAGAGCGCGGACGAGAATGGGTGAGCGCAGGCAGGGAGGGCGCCGGGCCCCTTCCCTTCCCCCCTCCTCCCCCTCCGCCCCGTCCCGTCCCCCCCCTCCGTGGGGCGGCGGTGCCCTGTGCTCACCCGTGTCCCGCTGCTCCCCGCAGGAACCTCAGCTCGGCCGCCGGCTCCATGTCTCCCTCCACCACCTCGCAGATCCTGGCCAGGAAGAGGCGCCGAGGGGTGAGTGCCTGCCGGGCGGCCCCGGCTCCCCTCAGCCTCAGCCCCGGCCCCGGGCCCGCCCGTTCCCCACTTTAACCCCCCCGCTTTCTGCCCTAGATCATCGAGAAACGCCGCCGCGATCGCATCAACAACAGCCTGTCCGAGCTGAGGAGGCTGGTGCCCAGCGCCTTCGAGAAGCAGGTAGCGCCCGGTGACCCTATGCTTTGCCTTCCCCGTCCCCAGAAGGAAGGGTCACCCCTCTTCTACCTCTCTGCTTCTGCCTCAAAACTGCCCTGCCTCCCCTTCTCTCCTAGGGATCAGCCAAGCTGGAAAAAGCAGAGATCCTGCAGATGACCGTTGATCACCTGAAAATGCTGCATACTGCAGGAGGGAAAGGTAAAGTTTTGTGCCTGACAGAGGGTCGGCAGCGAGAGGAGCGCGTTCCCTTCTGTCTGGTGTGCGGTGTGCCGGGGGAGCGCTCGGAGAAAAGAGAATGGAAACTCTCTCCCGTTTCGTCAGGAATTTGGGACTTTCTTCTGCTTGACAAGATTTGCGGAAACGTTTTACGAGTGCTAGCTCCAGGTTGTTGTAGGGGGAGAGTGGCTACGAGTCTCTCTAGCAATGCGTCAGCGCTGTGAAGTGAATCTGGCAACTTGGAGAACACAAAGTTTTTGTTGTTGTCAAGTGTTTGTTTCTCTAACTTTCTGAAAGTTCAGAACAGAAACTAGAAAAAAAAATACAGCCTGAAATGAGTAGTGAAGAGAATTAGGAGAAATGCTGAAATGCACTTTTGGGAAAAAAGTACGTTGGCTGCAGAAGTCCCCTCTGATAAGTTAGGACTTGTGTTTCTAATGAATTTCACTGCGCTGTGGTTTTGCTTGCGCTGGGGAGACATGAAAAGAACAAAAGTACTTTCCTCCAGTGGCAGTGTGCAATTTCAGTTTAAAAATGGCAGTCTGTGACTGGTCTTGGGACTTGCAGCATCACAGCACAGATATAAAAGAAAAGCTTGTTAGACAAAAAAAAAGGGGAAAAAAAAAAAGGAGCTTGGCAGCTAATCTATGGTTGGGAATACTAACCACATCCAAGTGAAATATGCTTATAGGGGAGGGTGGAGTGGGGAGGCTACATGTAGACAATGACTAGAAAACAGCATCTTAAGAGTCCATTCTTTGTTATTTTCTCTTAGGTTATTTTGATGCTCATGCTTTGGCTATGGACTATCGGAGTCTGGGGTTTCGAGAGTGCCTGGCCGAAGTTGCTCGATACCTTAGTATTATAGAGGGTCTGGATGCCTCCGATCCTCTGCGAGTTCGACTTGTGTCTCATCTCAATAACTACGCCTCTCAACGGGAAGCAGCAAGTAGTGCACACACTGGCATTGGACACATTCCTTGGGGCAGTGCCTTTGGACATCACCATCACATATCTCACCCGTTGCTGCTGGCTCAAAATGGGCACGGTAATACCAGTACTTCAGCATCTTCCACAGAACCACATCACCAGACCAGAATTGCCGCCCCACATGCTGAAACTTCCTCACTCAGAGTGCCCCCAAATGGCAGCGTTGGACCAGTGCTCCCCGTGGTCACATCTACTACCAAACTGTCTCCTCCTCTTCTCTCCTCCATGGCATCTCTGTCTGCGTTCCCCTTTTCGTTTGGCTCCTTCCATCTGCTGTCCCCCAACGTGCTGAGCCCGTCTACACCAACGCCGTCAGCAGCCCTTAGCAAACCATACAGACCCTGGGGGACTGAGATTGGAGCCTTCTAAGAACTAACTCTTTAGTAAGGGTGGGGAAACCTACAAACCTAGCTGAGCTGGGTTATGCCACGCTTAAAGTTGAAGTTCTTAATAACGGGGACAAAGGTACAGCTTCACCTTAACTAAGTTTGTCTAAAAACTGTCTCTTTGGATTTTTCTTTTTGTTTTCTATGTTTTTGTATTAGCAGTTTTTGTTTTTGTTTTGGTTTGGTTTTTTTAGTAGTTGCTGAAGTTGTCCAAAAATAAAATTACAATAGTGGTTGTTAACACTTGTGTTAGATCTGTGCTGAGCATTTAAATCACTTTTGTAAACAGTTTGTTTCAAATGTTTCATTTTTCCTGAGTACGTCAGACTGCCTTTTTATGAAGAGATATCACCTATTATTGTTTGCAACAGCCTAGTTTAGTTATTAATTTTTCCAAGACCACTCTTCTCAGCATTAACAAGCTGTGTTTTTGTTAGTATTTTGACATTGAGATGTTCTATAAAGAATTACTCTTTTTGTAAACTATATTTGAGTCTTATATTTCTGAACAAAGCGTTGACAAATCAGATGGACCAGCTTGATCAGCTTTATCTCAGAGCCCAATTTCTATTTCTTCTGCAGTGGTTTGGTATATTTGGTGGTCTTATTCTAGTCCCTAGTGGACATTTGCTCACATCTCAGAACCACTACGCTATTTCTCCCACTGAAAGGAGCAGTATGCTTCAGAGCAGACTCTAGAGTGGGGAGGGTGCAAAAGCCAAATTACACGCTATATTGGTGGTGGGTTTAGCTGCTGGGGAAGTGAAGGGAGGGAAAAAAAAGGTTGTCACCTGCAGTGGTCTTCCAGCCAGAGCCAGTCATATGCATGCTCATTTCTTAGGGCCAGATTCTGCTTTGAGTTCCAGTGGAGTAATTGTCGTGTTACCCTGTATTCTTGGGTAACTGAGAGCAGGCTCTTCCCTTCTGTGAGTTTCAAATTTGCACCTGGAAGGAGTGATGCTGGTATTTAAGTAGCCAACGGAATGGTGCAGTAGGAACCCGTTCAGTGCACAGCCTTGTTGCTTGACAGATGTATCCTAACTGGTTGATTTTTCTGTTGGGTTTTACTTTCAGGTGCAGTTCAGTGCCACTCCTCATTTTGTAAGGGCTCTGCTGCATTCTTGTGTGTGTGAGAGTGTGTGTGTACATGTGTATTTTGGTTGATTTCATGAGACTCTTAATCTGCACGGGTTTATCTAGTGAGTTCCACTGGACGGGGTTTGACTGCTCTTGTATTTGTGTTGTGGCTAAATAAAGGAGAAAGAACAAAGTATTTTAAATGACACGTTTGTCTGATATATACATCATTGGAGAATTCTGTGCCTATGGGTATCATGGGACAATTGCTCCTTAGTCCTGCTGTAGGCATTTGCATTTAATTTTTTCTCAAATATTGTGGCATACTTAGCTACACTAGCTGGGTACATAAAGATCTGCGGTGCCTCAGAGTAACAGTCGAGGGGAGGAAAATGTAGGATACCATTGCGTGTCACTTTTCCTTGCCTGGCAGCATCTGGGCAGACAGCAAAGACACCAGGGTTACTGCTAAAGACGAGGTTAAAGCTGCACTGCACCTGAATATTCTTACTGATTTGTATTAATATTAAAAAGTCATCATCTTTGCAAATGCAAAGTCCTTTCCTGTCTAACTCATGGAATCTGTCCTATAGCTCTGTAATGAAGTTTTTTTCCTAACAGTGTGGTTTAGCTCACGGTCAGTGCATTAGTGCAGAATCTACCCAAGGTCTCTGACTGAGCCTATTTTGTTAGTGAGTGGTATTACACTTTTTTTTTTTGAAGTAACAACCTGACAGGCTTACACGTACGTAGGTCTTTTCCAGATATGGTCCGTCCTAACCTGCATATCTCTACCTGCAGAACATCAACAACTCCTCCTGGAAGTACCTCACTTCTTTCCTGTGCATTGGAATTTATAGTACACTTGTGTTGGTAAACGGCACATCCTTGTCTGGATTTAGCTCTGCCAGAACAGCAGAAAGAGCTTGGCCCTGTGGGAGACGAGAGCTTTGTTTAAAGAGGGGCTCTCGGGCCAATTAAGGAGTGGCATTGATGAGAGGCTTTCTCGGAAGATGGATTGCCGTGAGGCTGGAAAAAGTGGGAGGGCATTCAAGTGCGTAACCTTGTTTTACCTTCTTCCCTAGGCTGTAGGAGACCACTGCTAGAAATGAAATGCAAAACACTGTGGGAGCTAGAAATACATAGGTGTTGTTGAGGAGAGATTATGGAGCATATTATTTCATGTAGAAACATGAAATGAGGCTGTAAAATTCCAAATCCAGTTTCCTTTTCACAGTGTGTATTGTCTCCTGTTTAATTATGTTCTGCCCTGTCCCTAATAGGTTTTTATACCAAATTAACAGCTCCTACCTAGAAGATTGCTATAGTGCATGCAACTATTCTTTAGATCTTTTAATAAATGGCAATGCTTCTCAGCCTTTTAATGGTTATTTCATTGACATTCAAATGACTTTGCCGGCCTCTAAATAGCTGGCTCTTTTGTGTAGAAAGACCCCTATAATTATTTTTGTCCCACTGTCCTACTCTTGAATGGACTTCAGAAGCAGAGAGTGCAATAAAAGTTTAGCTGCTGGTGTTTGTCTCTATATCCACTGTCTTCTCTATTACCAATGGCAAAGGCATTAATGAAAAATACTAATTTTATTCAACTTTTGCAGTAAATCTATATTAATTCTTAGAGACTCAAAATCTTCTGATTGTTATCATAGAAAAAGATGAACAAATTCTAGGAACTTACAAAAATTAGTCATTCAAATGGGAAAAGCACGGCCCAGAAGCTGAAGCACCAGCGTTGGAAGTCCAGGGCTGTGTTACTACTTGTGCTGCTAACTTAGTAAATCATGCTTGGCAATCACTTAATCCATATCTGTTTCGTCAGCTGTGAAAAAGGGATAGCCGTGCTTGTTCTCCTTTCATCAAGAGGCAATGGTAGCTGGAAATCTTCTATATGAATGACAAATGCTGCCATTTCTCAAAAATTACGGTTCTGAGATGTTCTGCTATTTTTCTTTCCTATAGGATGCTAGGTTTCCAAAGACAAACTGAAAAAGGCAAAATAAGCTTGCTTCTATAGAAAACAGATATCTCCTGACCCCAGAACATTTACTTGTTTACCCTATTGCAAAAGAGCAATTCAGGAGCACAAGCTTAACCCGAGGGATGGCGGAGAAGAAAGGAAATGCATATGTGACTTGATCCCATGACCCCCCAGCTACCTTCAAGTGCTTTGGATGAACTGTGTCTGTCCGGAAATCCTCAGGCTAAACCTTTGTGTGGGATGTAAGATGATGTGGTATTTCATATAAGCTAATATTATCTTCCTTTATCAAGGAAGCTGGATTTGAGCGCAGAATACATTTCAGAGGCTGGTAAATACTGCATAAAACCAGATACAAACCTCTGGAAATCCATTCTGTGCTTTGGCGTAAAGGAACAGCTCACGAAAATGACATTTTTTAGCTTTTGGAAAGAAGCTGTCAGCAGTTCTTAAGACAGTTTCTGTTCAGCGCTCCTGTCTTAACACTAGTAGCATGACAGAGTTTATTAGGATCATGCTGCAAACCCCATGAATCCTGGCCATTGCTCTCTTCACTCACACATCAGCAGGAGAGTCCCCAGGTGACAAGAACCTTCCTCGGCTATCGCGTAGCGGTGGGAAGCCTGCCAGGTTTTTTTTTTTTTCTGAAGCAACAAACAAGTCCAAGTGAGCACGGATAAACTGAAATCCTTCTTCCTGTTTTATATTGTGCGCGTATTCACAAGCGCTTCTTGCCAGCAAGTCCCACTTTGGATTGTAGCGTACCCTATTACAGAGCTGGAAGTCTGCAGGGAAAGATGTCGCGGGCTTTGCGCTGGGAGGCAACAAAAATGATTTATGAAGCCCTTTTCTGAGGCCTTACATGAAAGGTTGCAGAGGCGGGTTGCGGTACTGGTGACTCAGGACGCTGGGGCACAGATATGTCCACGTATGAACCAGCCTACCCGGCCTCGCAGAGCAGCGTGCGCTTTGCCTCTGACTGAATGCCTCCCTCTCTCCACTTGCCCAGCTTACAAATAAAAATTAGAACCGTGCCTTTATTCTGGAGCCAGAAGATGCAGGCATTGACTCACGCTTGCAATATATTAGCTTGACTGTGGTAATAAATGTTGAAATGCCAATGCCTAGGAAGATACGGATACTTGAAGGTGCCTTTTGGGAGTCTGAACTGTTCGTTTGGTGAAAGCTTTTATTAAGGAGGTGCTTGGGTATTGTATGCTGTTCTCTCTTATTCCAGCTAGTCCCACGCAATTTTTTTTTTTTTCTCTAGCAAATTCTACTAATTATTCATACAGGTTGAGGGAGTGGACCGAACTGCCTTGCTTTGACCTGTGCTGTGCACAGCCTGCCCAAGCCTTCCCAGCGGAGAGAAGTTCGTAGACAGAGGTTCCCTTCCAGCTGTTTTTACTTTTTACTTCAACACATCATGTAACACAGCTGTATAATGCAGGAGGGGCTTATCTAAGTGCTCAAAACAGCTGAGCACTAGGGGCATTCTGCCCTGCTTGTAGAGCCCTTAAACACATTACACTGCTTGGACCTTTTCAGAGTCTTTTACCAGGCTGCTTTCTTCAGGAGAAGCCTCCTGGAAAGGAAGCGGGGACAGCTGGAGCCAGTTCTGCACGTCTTCTGCACTTCTGCTCATTGGGGCAGCCTCAGCACAGGGAGACCTCTGCAGACCACTCTCTTCTCTCTGCATTGGGAAAAGCTTCTTGGAGCTTTCTGGGTGGCTTGTGTTTCTCCAAGGTAAGCTGTAAAATCTAGGCACAGACAGTAGGAACAGGTTAAACACTGATGGTATGGGCATTCCTCTGTTTTGCGCTGCTTTCACAGAAGAAAGGGTGTTGGGGTAGAAAAGTTGGTGGAACAACTCTGCGAGAGAACGGCAGGGAGCAGGAAGGAAAGCGGATGTGCAGGATCAGAGGAAAACTGAGGCTGTGAACAGATGAATGAAGAGTTGCATTGTTTGCATTGCCTGTTGCAAAGATATGGAAATGACTGACGTCAGATGACAAAATAAGCTGCATGCAAGTATGGAAAGGATTCAGAGTGGGGAAGGTATTTGTAATTTTGCTCAGTAAGCCAGAATCAGATGAGCAACATGCAAAGACCGAAGCACAGAATTTAAAACCAGTAAGGTGTTGAAACAAACGTGTGTGAACGTCTTCATCGAATTTGATGGGTCAACTCACTGGCTAGGGTGGAACCAGGGCTCAGATGGACTGTTGCTGTCTGTAAGAATGCAGCACAGCATGATTTACTGTTTGCATTTGTACAATCTGGTCAAGTGACTGTAGGGAAGTCAAGGAATTAAAGCATGGTCTGTCCACAAGCAGGGGCTTCTGACCCAACTTAACAGAGAATTTGATACATCGGGATAACTGGTAGGAACTCCTAATGACTGACAGCCGTTTCCCCAAATGGCTCAGTCTTTATCAGCAGCTACCACCTAGCTGCTGGTGCAGCCGCTTAGCTCCTGGGTTTTGGTATGGTGGTTTTGGGTACGTGTTAGTCATCTACATAGGTATGAGGTCTCCTTCGCCATCAGGTGAGTAGGGCAGGTGCATGTTCAGACTAGTAGTGGAAAACTAACTCTTCTGGTGAAAGGGAGTACGGAGCCCACTTCTGAGATAAGGAACATCTGGTAGAGAGAACACAGAGTTGCTAACTTGCTTTGCATTATATATCTGCTATTGATAGTGCAGATAATAACTTGGTAATACTGCTTCTCGTTACCACCAACCCTGTCTTCTTTAACTGAGAGGCCATTTCAGAGGCTGAATTTCAATATCAAAAGATGAAATGAGAATAATTGTCATCTGTTGTTGTTCAGCAACGGTTATGTAAAAGTTTGTGGGATTGGATAGGGATATGTAGCAACGGGAACTGAAGCGTGTGCTGTAGGAACCCTTTTACATGCTGCACAGCAGGTAGATCTATTTTTTACTTCATCAGGAAAACATCAATGCGATTGAACAATGTTCCCTGCATAATGTAGATGCCTAACTGTCTGTAGATTGCCCCTTTGAATTTCTCTGGGATTCATTGCGTCTTCTGTTAAGAGGAAATTATCAACAACAAGAGGAAATCCTGTACTAGTACTGAATAGTCCTTATTTTAAAGGTACTTCCCTTCTTGTGGGAATTGTATATAAGCAGAACAACACTCCATAAAACAGACGAATTATTTTAGAAGGAGACGGTTCAGCCTTTTATTTAAAAGGTCTGACGTTATTGTACATAAGAAAATCAATTGTTAGAGTGGATGACATTCTTCTACAAGCTGCCTGTGCTTCCCAAAGGTGGGGCAAAGTTGAAGGCATTGGTAACAGGAAGCTTGGGCTCCTTAGAGACTTTCGTGTTTTCTGGAGCACGCAATGACAAAATTACTCTTTTTCTTCCCCAAAATAGCACCACGAATAATAGGGATTAAACTTTACCCTGTTAAGAACTGGAATAGGTGGAGATGCGGATGGTGCATGTACCTGTTGGACAAAAACAAACATGTTGGCGTGGGCAGGGGTAAGGCGCATTAGTCAGCGGTGTGTTGTGAAGGCCATGCAAGCAGAAAGAGCAGCTCTTTTGAAGACAAACCCTTCTCTTACATTAGGTTTCTGAATTCTGTGCCCTCTGTACTTCAGTTCCATCTGCACAGATGTCTTCCACTCCATAAACCAGTATGGGTTGAGCAAGAGGCAGGTGCAGCCCTCACCTGAAGCCAGGGGCTGAACATGGCCACTGCTGTGCCCTGAGATTCGGGGCACCAAATCAACCAAGCACACTGAGAGGTGTGATTGTAGATCTAAAGCTAAATGGTCGTCACTGCCTCACCTGTTAAATCAGGGCCTGTTTCAAAGGAGAGGGTTCAAAGCCCACATACCCGCCCCAGCCCAACCAGCCATGAAGCTGTGAGAGCCCTGAATGAGTCAAACACTCATTGAAAGAAGTTAAAGCAAAATTTGTTATGGGGCTTTAAAAATCTTGGGGTTGTTGTTGTTTTAGGCAAAGTTTGTCTAATTTCTATCTCCTCCCTGGGCAGTCAGAAGGCCCCCTGCTTCTTCATGGTGCTGACAGAGGTCTGCAGGACTCTCTACACAGCCCCCTCAGGCCCGACCTCATCCTGCCAGTCAGCAGACTGAAGCCTCATTTTCCGCCCCTGCAGCACAGCAACATCCCAGGCTGAAAGCGCAGCTTCAGTGGCAGGGCTGGCTGAGAGCCACAGGGCCCCAAGACTGGGAATTCCCATGGTCTGCCCTCAGGGACAAAGCTGAAGGAGTGACGCATCAGGTTTCCGGGTAGAAAAATCCTTGCCTTTTTTTTTTTTTTTTTTTTTAACAGCATCAATATCCTCATAATGTGCTAGCCAGACAGTCTGACTTTGTGCATTTTTTAAGCAGAGAGGGAGCAATAGTGAAATTATTCTTTAGGTTTCATTTTGGCTGTATACTTTCTAATGCAAAAAAAAAAAAAAAAAGGTTCAAAATCCCTTCTTATTGCCATGTCCTCTGCTAGGAAGTGCAGCCTTCCCTCCATACTATTTTCATTGCCTTGCGTGAGACAGAAACCCAGTCTGTACCAAACAGTTGCTGAGAAAGCTGTGATTCAAGCTTTATATAATGAAATACTTTTTATAACGGAGTCTATTGGGAAACAGCCCGTTCAGCTCAGCTATCTGCATTGCATTAACTTTTATAACCCAAAACTCCCATCAGAAAGGAGATTTTTATATGATTGTATTTGACACATCTCAAACAAGGTTCCTTTAACAACTATGTCTGACTGACTGAAAAAGGCTAGAGAAGACTTTGCCAGGGGCTAGTGCCACCTCAGATTTAATTTTTTGGCAACAGTGTCTGCTCCTCGCTCGTTTGTACTAGGAGAGCTGTTGTAACACTGCTGTTAATCCTGTGGGACAATGAGAGATGATGAAGATAAATTTGTATACCGAACTTGTACCCAGCATCTTGCCCCACATTGTTCCAAGATTGCAGAAGCTGGAGAATGAAGTGTGTTCCAGGGGAGCGGGTAGGGCACAGGGGGAAAGTTGAGACCCCTTTTATGTTGAAGCCTGACTCTAAAGAGGAGGTTTCTATTAATAAGCATCCTTCTCTCTATCCCCAGGGCTTTTCCTTCTCAGCACTACTACGTTTGCTCCCCCAAAGTTAAGTAATATTTGCAGTGTCCTGTGGAGGTGTAACACTACATTCTGGGTGGGGAGTTGGGACCCAGAAAGTCGAAAGTCAAATAGTTGATTGAGTTGCTTGGCTGAGGTCTTTCAAACTGTTTTGTTTGTTTGGTTGGTTGGTTTTTTTTTGGTTTTTTTTACTTCAGGACTTCTGCAGCAGTTCCTGGATTCAAAACCCAGCCGCTCCTGACTTTATGGAAGCCACAGAGGGTAGGTGAGTACATCTTCACATCCGACTGAGCTACTTGCCATGTCAGAGTTTCAGGCAGAGGAGCACCTGGAACATTTAGGAAGACTTTTCCTAGTCTTCTACAGCACTTAAGCAAATGGAAGCAAAAAAAAAAAAAAGAAAAGAAAAAGAAAAGAATCCATTTCCCACAGTACTCTTCAGTACCCTTAACTGTAAGACTGTTTTTCACACTCAAAGTCTCCTAAGACATTCAACTATTTCAGCAACAACTAGACCCCTTCACTACTCCCTAATGAAAGAAAATCCAGCCAGTGGTTGGAACAAACCAGATTGCTTAGGCAAAATGAATACTCCCCTTAGATGTGTTTTTGTGTGTTTGACTTCACAACTCAACATTGTATTTTTAACACAGTCTTTTGAGTATAATATACTCGGTCTTAAATAAATTATTCGAAGGCACAGCTTCCCTTATGATGTCTCAGGTCATCGTGTATGGTTCATCAGTAGGGCAGAAGGATTGCTTGGATTTGCTACTTAGACCCCTTCAACTGGGAGGGATAACTGGTGATGCATGTAGGTTATCTTCATGTGGAGCAGATCTAGAGAAGAGTGGGTCTAAGGAGGAGAAAAGTATCCATTTGAGGAGCTCTGTGTGGGGGTGATGGTGGGGTTTGCACAGCTGAAGGCTCTGTTGAGATGGCACAGATTGCCAGTGTGGCTCTGGGTCATGGTAGGGACACGGTGCAAGCTGGGATCCCAGTGGAAAATCACGCAGTGACAAAAATGTCTCGGAGGTGAAAATTGGCAGTTAGAGTGCAGCTTTGGGAGGAGTTAGAGGCATGAAAGGAAACTGGTTGGGACTGTGGAAAGAGGTTAGGACTGAGGAAAGACTCCTGTGTGAAGGGAGAGGATACTCCTCTCAATCCTCCTCATTTGCCAGCAATGTCACAGTGTTTGCCAACCCTGCATGACTCATCAGTAACTGGGACACGAGAGGCAGCATCACCATCAGTTAGGCTGGACCTGTATTCCAACTGAAATTGCCTCTATTCATGAAATGGACGTAATTACCTGGATGAGAAGCTGGCAATAAAACATCACTCCTTTTGCAGAAGGTGGCTCAGAATCTGAATTGCTGCAGACACAGCTGTGCTCTTACAGTCTTCCCTGGGCACAAGCAGTACTGTAGCAGATTATTTTTCCGCTGACTAATTGGTTGTTTCCCTTCTGTTGCCTCTCTAATTCTACTGCCCGATACCAGGAACAATCACAAATGCGTAGCACTAAATAAACAACTAAATGCTTCAGCAAAGCATTTGTCCTTACGCAGTTGCTTCAAATGGCCGATCTGTACCTTGGAGTGATGGCAAGAACCTTTTCAAGAAATGAACAAGGAGCCCTTTCAACCTTGGGCAAGTGGTCTCCTCATGATGACATCAGGAAAGAAAATGTAATTTGGACAGGAGGTTTGTTTAGGGATCCCTTGTAAGGAGAGAAAGACTAAATCTCCTTAGAGCAGGTAGGAAAACTCTTTTCTGGAGGACATGCAAAAATATGTCAGTTATGTCTCTCCATAGGGACTGTACGGCAAACACATTACAGATTAGTGTCTCTGGAACGATTTTGGTTTATGCTCTGGCTTTCACAAGACGGAGGAGGGAGGCTGTGAGGCAGCAGAGCAATTGATGTATTCAGTGGTGTGGCCCATGGGAGCGAAGGAGCGCTGTTTGGGGCGGGGGTGTTGGCCGCACAATAGCAATGGAGCTGTTTGGGAAACGCTTTCATACAATTTTATGAGAGAGACAAAATAGGCGCCTATAGAAATAGCTTTTACAGCTCTGTTGATTTAAAAGAGAATGAGAGCGCAATGAGGGTGCTTTTGTTCCAGCGGAGGACTTTATAGCATGTATTGTCTCCTGACGTCTCTGTGGCTTTCTGCAGGTTGGGGCACCGTGGGCTGACTCCCCTTGGCTTTCCTTCTTGGCCCTCTAAAGCCAGCAACGGTGGCTGAGCTCAGTTCTGACATGTAGGGCACAAGGGAAGGAGGATTTCCTTAAAAAAACCAAACCAACCAACCAACCAAAAAACCTGGGCCGAGGTTTGGCATGATGGGTAGTAATTAGAAGTTTCACCTTGCTGTCTTCACAAGTATGAGATCCTTGTTGCAGTCCAAGGGTGTCGTTTCTTCCTGGGACTTGTGGGATCAAGTATGACGTAGTCAAGACTGCAAAATAATAATTTCAGTGCCACTGAGCACTGAGAGATCCCTTACAGAAAATAATCTAGTGTCAGAAAATGTCTTTCTGCTCTGGAGCTGTACTGGCATCTCTATGGAGTGAGAGTGTTACACTCCTGCAAATGCCTATTCCAGATGAGAGGTTATGCTTATGCTTTGGTGAAATAGTCACAGTTTGAATTAACTGTTATTAAAAAATGAGAAGACAGTACTGGGAAGCCCAGTCTGAAAAGTGAAATGTGGTGGGCACACAGAACTGTCAGAGTCCCACAGGCTCACATACAAGCATACCTAAAAAGTAACAGCAGTTGTGGTCTTCGCTGTAATTCCTCCCTCCTGGTCCCTGAACTTCCTTCCACAATCTCAGAGATAACCCAGCCTGTGCATCACATACAATGACACACATACCTCTGAGGTGTCCAGATGAGCAGAGAAGATCAGTGTTAACAATTTTTTTTTCCTAACAGATGTTTCATTCTGGACAAATTGTTGAAGAAGTGAGATACGATTCAAACCACGTACACTGCTGGTATCAAAACCAAACCAGGTCACTTTGACTTTTACGAGGTAGTGATGCCTTGATTAGGGATGAAACCTGCTGGAAAAGCTGGGTTTGTGCTGGCTGGAGGATTTGTATCAGTGATGCCTCTCGTGTTGCTGAACTGCTAGAAAGTAAACCCACGCTTCTGGGAGGGAATGTTTGCCATCTACTTCCCTCTGTTGACTGAGTTACTGAAGTGCACTAAACTTGGGTAAACTGAAGGCAAACCTCACAGACAATAAAGTGGGGTTGAAAGGCAGACAATAGGCCAGATTCCTGGCATTGGTGAGCTTGTGGAGCTTTGCTCAAAATATTGCAATGGCTGAGGATCGGCCCACTTTGCTCTTAGTTTAAGCAGTCCCCTTTACATAAGACCACGCTCTCAAAAAGGAAAAGACATGTCTTAATGTGTACACACTTTTGCAGGTGCTTCATCTTTTTTATGTCTAAATAATAACAACCCAACCTAAGCTTTTCTTTACATCAAACTGTCAGTCGTTGCTGGCACTTGGCATAAAACCAGGGAGGAAAATGAAGCAGAACTAAGGTTTTCTTGTTCCAATGCTGTTTTTAAAACAACAGCTTCGCATTAGTCACCACAGCTACCAAATGCGGGCAGCGGTTCAGGAGAGCTTTCCAAGAGTATTGCTTTCTGTCGCTGAAATGTTGGTAAACTCGCACTGGCTGGAAGGCTCAGTTTCCAGTCCTTCATGGAGTGCTATGGAAATGTAATATGCATTATAGAGAGATACCTTTATTAAACCCTAACAGTTCATTTGCACTGGAGTCAAACTGCACAGTATCTATCATCCTGTCCTGCTCTGCCTTGACCACGGAGTATACGTTTCCCTCTTCTGGGCAGGGAGAAGTGGCAGCAGTGACTCATGTTTGACACTTATGTCATTTGACATGAAAACTGTTTCCACTGGAGACTTGCAAGACCCTGGCTTGCAGTTTCTTTTGTTTTCTCACTACTTCTCTGGCATCCTCCTACGTGACATTGTGTTTGAAAATGCTAAAAGGGATGCTCAATCGGCATAATATCCACACGATTTATTTTCTGCTGACAGAAGAGTGTTACTCAAAGGGGCTTCAGCTCTGTATAAAGCATCCCTCAAATTTGAACAGATTTATGTTTGCACTGGTTGCCTGAGATGCACTGCAAAACAGCATGTCTGTGCCCAGAAACAGATTTCATCCGTGACAAAGGCACCTTCATAGCCTTAACACGATTCTTCCTCTGGGCCTATGGGTGGCTTTGAGGTGTCCCCTGAATTGGTTAAAACAGCACCATAAGCTCTGTGTCACCTTTAGAGAAGTAAGCTGAAGTGCCCCATGGCTTGCTGAACACTTTGTTGCAGCTCACCCTGTGCTGAGATGCTACTGTCTGGGAGAGAGCTGAGAAATACCGCAGATCTCTTTAAGAGAGCAAATCTCTTAAAGCTTTTTGGCAACAAGATGCGATCATCTGCCCATATGCAGATATATTGGCTGGCCACCACATGGCAGTTGTCAAAAATAGCCATGGGATCTCCTGAACGCGCCAAGGAATGCCGCAGCTCTTGCTTGGTGGCCTTTGATCAGCTCATGATTTGCTTGGCTCTGTTCAACAGATACATGTTTTAGGACTCTGGTTTTAACTGTCATCACCAGGCATCATTTGTTGTTATCTTTACTTCAGGCCTGCTCTGGTACATACAACTACCAGTGGATTTGCTGAAAGGTCAGTCATTTTTTTAACACTGGGATGAAACAGTTTCTTCCTTAATTTGGCTCCTACATGGTGCTGCGCTCACTTGGGCTATCCTGCCAGAATCCTAAATAATCCTAAATGATGTGGGATCACTATTGAGCTCTCCTACTCCCAGCAGTTTCTTCTGGTTCCCTCAAACGTTTTGGGTGACAGGCCACTGGGAGCACACCCCAAACCATATATCATTAAATCAAGTGAACATAAAGGTTCTGTCATTTACAGCTCTCCCCAAAAGAGTTGATAAAGAAACTCCTTTTCAGGGTGGATTATAGATAATCTTTGCAGTTGTCTTTACAGATGCCTTACTACAACCTATACAACATGTCCTTGACTTTAGGTTTAGCGCCTAACGCGATGGGAGAATTAGATAGGATGCACAGGGCTGTGGCCTGACTTTCTAATTTGAGTATAGGTTGGTTTGCCACTGGGAGTTACAATAAAGCAGAGAAGCTCCTCCATGCGTTTCTTCTCGCTGTCAACATGAGACCAGCGTTGCCTGCATCCAGCACATGAGGACTTGCTCTTAATACATGCCACTGCTTAGGTCCTTTGTTGAGGTGTAGAGTCTGTTATTGTTTGTATGTCTCGTACCAAACCTACTATTCTGATGGCTTCATTAATAACACAACAAGGATTGATAAAGTCATGAGAGCTCTGGCAGGCAGGAAGGGAGGAAGGCAGCCCAACCAGAAAGTTCATCTGTGCCAGAGATTGCAGAGATGGAGCTCCTGAGTCGAGTCCCACATGGGGTCACAGGTACTTAACCAGGTAACTTTTTCTTTCTTTGTAGGAAGCCAAAGACAGTATTTCCTTTGCTGTTACTGCTTTTTTCAGTTTGCAGTCAGATACAGGTACTGTTTGGGTACACGTGATGAATAAATGAATGATTGCCATAGTTCCAGATCAAGAGCAATGTACTTTCCATTTTAGGGAAAATTATGCCATGGTATCTAGATAAAAAGAGGATGTTGTCAGAAGGGCCATAGTACATGCCTTTTCTTATTTACTCAAGTGACCAAATGTTTCCTTTTTACAATGACTCAGCTTTTCAACTATGAGAATTTAAATGAGCTATTTGGAGCCTGATTCAACATTTACTGACATTGTGGAACAAATTTATATTGGTATTAGTGAATATGGAGGTCAGATCCTTTAATAACCATGCAAAGATCTAATGAACGACTACACCTCTTAAGTGTTATTTTGTACTTTTCTATAAAGCTTACAGTTAATTTTAAGCTGTTGTGTTTTTTTTTAAAGTATAGCCAAAAGACAAAGGTTTAAATCTATAACTAAACAGATTTTACTTTGAGGATGTGTTTATTTGTGACTGTCACAGCACCATCAGTTTCTCTTTAGAATAATAAAACCCAAGATGTTTCAACATCAAAAAATCATTCAGTGTTCTCTCAGGGATGAAAACATGGATGATCAAACCCAATTAAACGCTAATGCAATACAAAATATTTGCAGCACTTACTAGTCATGTCCAGTTAAAGAATTCCATATATGTTCAGAATGCCACGGACATTTCATTATAATCCATTCTCTTTTAAGAATCCATGAAAATGGTCCAGGTTTAAGTAAATTAAGTAAATCAGACTGTGATTTATGGGAAAGGAAAGGAACTTATCCTTAAGTAATTTTGCAGGGCCACATCTGGTTTTTGAGAGGCAAAGTTAATTCTTCACAAAGTAAAACACTTCTTCAGTTTGACAACAGGTATTGGATTCTGTGTGATTCCTTGTGTGTGACTTAAACAGGTTTCTACAGGGTAAGCACTGGACTGTTTCAAGAAGTACACATGAATTGATGAGGTCCAAACACTCAAAATGATGTGTGACTTTATTATTTATGTTGTTTCATCCCCTCGTGCAAATCCCAAAGAATGACCTACATTTGCCATGAAACACTTTTACCAGGACTTGTGAGTATTATCTTATTTTATGTTATGATGGACAAAATACATAATATGGGGTAAACCAGACATGGTTTAGAAACTGTCTGCCTTCTCCTTTACGTATTTTTCTCTACCATGGCCTCTGAGACCTCTTTTGCCAGAAAATATTAAGCACTTTGTAGTAAGAGGGGGGTGTCCTTTCTAAGATGTTCAATAGCACTTGAGAAGCTCATGGATTCACATTCTCTTCTGACTGCTGTACCAAACGAAGCCCAGTGCCATACGCAGGCTTACTCAGAGGATGGGTAGCTTGTAAGGGTAACTAGGGCCGTTGCCTGGAGGACTTGGGTCATGAGAGAGGCCCAGAGGTAGCATGTGAGTCATCCAAAGTGTGGGTGAGAAGACAAAGTTGGAGAAGCTTTAGATTCTGCTTTGAGTTGCCTTGAATTTAATACTATTTATAGGAACAGTGTCTGTGCTTCCAGCACCTTTCCGAAGGCAGCTTAAAATCTGTCAGTGGTGGCCGGGTAATTGCAGCTATCTGAATGCAGGACATTTTCACCAGAACCATGTACCTATCTGGCCCACTGTTTGCAGGAGTGGCCATTCTGTGTCTCGCAGGTGGCCTCTGCTTCATGAGGAGGCTGTTTCTGTGCAGGACTATAGACTACTTCTCTTCTGCATGATGAATCCTCCTTGCTGGTCCCTTGTCAGAGGGTGGTTTTTTCTGCAGCTTTTTTGATAATTATGTGAAAATAATTTTATGATTCCATATAGAGTTGTTGATGCTCCATAGATTGTGTTACTTTAGTGGCATATCATACCCAAAGCCTATGAAGGCATGTAGTTAATGGTTTCTCCAGTTGCAGGCTGATTGCTACACTTGCTATTGAAATTTGCAATTTCATCGTGGAGTTGTTCCTCAGATGTAGATGTAATAAAATATCTGCAGTTACTGACATGGTTACCTCTGTTGATGTGTAGCAGCTACCTCATGCAATGCGATGAATACCATGAATATTCATAGTACCACCCACATACCCACTTGCTTTTGTCTTCCTCAAGTCTATTGCTTCATCGATGCTATTTATCTCCATCTCCAGTCATTTTCTCAGAAATCGCCCTCAAGATGGTAAGATTCATGAGTGTTAGCTAATTCTGAGAAAACTGTGGAGTTGTTCCAACTCTTCTTTAGGCATTTTGGTATCTCAAATTCATAGTCTTTCTCTAAGACCAGCTGCTGAATAAAAATGCAACTGCTCTAGCGACTTGCAGCTGTATTTTCAGCCAGCCCTCGTCTGGCCAAGTATAATGGAGATAATTTCATATTTCATTTCTGTTTGCTTTCTTTTAAGACCACTGTAAACACTGTGGTCATTTGAAGAACAATACTGTCTTCATAGTAATGCAAAGATGCAAAAACATGTCTTAAGCCTTTTTCTTAGTGAGATAATATGCACTGCGCAAAAGCTTTTCTGTGCTTTCAGTCAACTATAGCTTCTACTAAAAAGCTAGTGGATAGAAAATAAGTCATTGTTAACACCAGAATAGTGAATACATCACTGAGCAGAATAAGGACAAAGATCATGTGTTCCCACGTTACACAAACCAAGAAAGACTAAGTTTACAGGTATAGCTATGCTGGGATTCAGTATCAGAGTATTTGTGCTTGATTTCCAATGCAGAAATCAACATACTGCTTAGAAATGTGGTGTGTTTCTTCTTTAATCATTCATTTTTGTTTACACTCCAGATCTGTACATCATCCTATGCTGGGCATAGGAATTTAGAGATACAAAACGCATACAGAGCTCTTTAGCAAGGTGGAATACTTAGTTGATGCCTTGTTTTTGTCCTGCCTTTAAGTCCATTGGAAAACAGTCTGAAATGTGGTGGAAAAAAGGAGAGATACAGACTATGCCTATGCTTTATTCCCCTGGGAAACAAATATCTTCCATTTAGAAACCTCCTGCTTTTCTCTCTTTGCCTGGAGAATCTGTAGTAGGCTACAGGTACAATAATATCTGATTGCATGGTGGTCCCCCTGTGTTACAGGATGGGGGAAAGCAGGGATCCCATTCCAGTGTAGGGAATTATTCTCCTCCAAAATAAGAAAAATCTAATTTCTCTCAGGAAGGAGTAAAATGGAAAGATGAAAAAACATTCCCTATATTTTACTGGTCCAAATAAAAAGAGAGGAATTTTTCCAGTATTAAAACATAGGGAAAAAAATGCAGTTTTCCATAAGATTTGGGATGGTGCTCCAAACTTACAGTAGTAAGCAGTAGCATCTCTGGGTGACCTGTGCTAGCCAGGAGGGTTTCCATGTGGCAGCTTTTCACCCTGGGCCAGTAGCTTCGAAAATATGAAGTGTGCATGGGTATACATTTCCAGTGAGTCAGAAGAGCCACTCCACTTCTGAGACCCTGCATGGAGAGAGACCCTCTCCTTAGGGGAAGGACTACTCTTTGGCTGGAGACTGCCAAGAACAGGAGCTGGCTTGTGCAGGCCCGGAAGGCACGTTTGCACGTTCGTTGTGTAGTGCTGTGGAGAATGTCTGTTAATACAGACAGACCCTCAAGAGTTGCACTGCTTAAAGTGGAAAGAAATAGAATAATTTGGGAACATATAGACAAACAGACTGTACTTTTGAGGGATGACTCTGCCTTCATGCTGTTGTTTGAGTAGGGGATGAGTGAGCAGGGTTCAGAGAGTTGGGGAGCTGCTGGTCTGGAGGAACAGAAAAACATTGCCTAGGAAATTTCCCCTCTTTCCCCAGAAATTCAAAGTTTCTTGCCTGCCTCTCTTTTTTTGAAAGAACTGATGAGCTTCTTGAAGATGTAGCAGATAGCAGACAGCACTAGCAGGTGAAATCAAACACCTCTGGGTCTCACAGTCATGGGATGTTATGGACACCAGAAGTTTGCATTGGCCTCAAAAAGTGATTAGGTGTATTAAAAAAAGAAAATATCCATCAGGGGTGTTAACTGTGCTAAGTAATTCTTGCTCAGGCAGCTTCAGGAGTGCCTATTGTTGGAAGCTGGTGAAGCATTGCTATGTGCCCATACTGTTCTTACATTCATCTTCGAGCATCTGCCCACCAGCAGCGGCTGAATACTGGGCCAAATGGGTACCTGGTCTCATGCAGTGCAGCCGCTCTTGCAAGTGAAGGTTCAAAAGATGTAACGAGACAGACCTGAAAGACACCATTCTTGCAGTTAGGTACTTGCTTAATTCAGAGGGAAACAGCAGGAGGAGTCTGGAAAAGCTTGAAAAGTTGATCAGTGTGTTGGGGAGCCCTGCTCAGAGCTCCAGGGCAAACCCGCCAGTCCTGCCCGCACCCTGCCCGTCCCATCCGCCTTTGCCATAGGTCTCGGTGCAGAGGTGCAGTGATGCAGCGAAGGGAAGGAAGTGGCTGAGTGGCTTTGGAAGTCAGCCTCAGCGTCACGGCAGCCAACTGGACTTCCCAAATGCCTCCTGGAGGAGAGAGGGAATAAAATCTGCTTTCATACTCACAAAAAACACCCCAAGGGCTAACTGGGCTTTAGTAGAAAAAGACAGGAGCAGCCAGCTTGGCTGCAGGAAGAATGGGGAAACATGACATGGGAAGCCTTGACCAGGAGGAACCTTCTGCACTGGGGCAAAAAGAGCCAGAGTTTGGTGGAGGACTAAGCGCCAGCTTTGCCTTGACTCCGGGGTCTGCAGACACCTGTGCAGCCGTGGTGGCTCCGCCTGCCCTCCGCACCGGCTGAGCCCAGCCGGCAGTGAGCTGGAGCCCACGTAGCTTGCACTGGTGTGTCCTGGGACTCCCAGTATGGAGTCGCTTGGCTGGGGAGATCCTGTTTTCAAGCTGGCTGAGCTCAGCCGGCCCTAAGCCCGGGCCAGGGAGCTCAGGGCTGTTTGGATACGTGTGCTGCAAGAGCCAGTGGGTACCTTGGGTGATGCAAAGGACTTTGTATAGCCGCGACCGCTTGCTACATCTATGAGCATTAAACGTGCCTTGGCATGGAGGCCAAATGGTGCAAACTGCCGTGTCCCTGTAAAAAATCATCAGAGTCCCAGCAGTGCAGCTGCATGAAAGCTGCCTGGTAGGAGCGTGGGACTCCCCAGCTCTGCCTGGGACCTGTCAGGCACAGCAGCAGCTTGCACTGCCCCAAAAGTGTGCATGGGAACACTGTAAACTCTGCACGTTCCAGAGCTCTGAAAAAAGATGTCTGAGTTATCAACTCCTTGGTAAAATGATTAGGTAAGGAAGATTGATATTAAGTGGCTTTTTTTTTTTTTTTTAACTGCCTCCCCCTAGTCCTCCACAACTATGTAGCTTTGAAAGAAAAAAAAAATATCTGTCTTTGACTTTGATGTGGAGAGACTGATCACCATGGATAACCATAAAAATAATGGGAAGTAATTAGGAAGAATCTCTCTAATTTCAACGTCATAAATTCCAGCTTGGTTTGCTGATGAGGTGTATCAAAGCTATGGAGGTGGCCTCCTGAGAGAACAGCGATGCCTGCCTGCCTTCAAAAGTCACCATGAATCCTTCCATAGAAAAATACTAACTTGTTTAAAGCTGGCCCAAGCATTTGATTATTGCATAAAACAGGAGGGTAAAAATGCACTGAAAAATTAAAAAGTAGTATAATTTCAACAGTCAGCTCTAATATGGAGCCATCAGCTGGCCAGGACACGCAGGTAACACCCAAGGCTGATGGCCTGCTGTGAGCTGGGGAACAGGGGGGGCACACACTGACCTGTCTGTGTCAGTGCTGGAGAGCATCTTGTATGGCTCCAGAGTGCAGCTCCCACCTCGCCCCGTGACCCTGTGCACAGCACACATTCCCACAGGATCCCTCCTTGAGATCCCAGGGATGGGGGGTGGAACTCAAAGCAGAAGCGGCACCCCAAGATTTGCCCTTTTCCTCTCCCAGCTCAGGTGCTGCTGCCAATTTTCTGCTGTCTCCCAGTGGCAACTGACAGCCTCCTCCTTCTATTCAGTTCCTGGGGGATGTCTTCTTTCCCTCCAGCTCTTCTGCAGGCTGTGGCTGCATGGGCGGGTACCCGAGCTGACACACCAGGTTGGGTTAAGTCAGGCTCCCTCCAGCATTGGTAGGGTGTCCTAAGAGCATGGCACAAGGAAAACTGAGCTGGCCCTTCACGGGGATGTCGAAAAGTCTAACAGAAACTGTTAATTCAGGCGCAGGCTGTGTTTTGTGAACAGCAGCTATGCTGCTTCCAAACCTGTCCCTGGAGGCAGAAGACATGCATTTATCTGGTGCTGCTCCCAAGCTAATACCGACGTCAGGAATAATCTTCAAGCTGGGTAACCAGTTCATGGCTCATTGAGAGCTGTTCATACACCACTGCGCTCCACCAGTTTTTTCATCATTTGCAAATGTGTAAGTGTAAAGCGCAGCGCAGTCAGGGAAATCCCAGCTGCTGAGTCTGGTTGCTTCTGCTGTGGGCATCACCCTTTCCTAGCCTGCTCGAAATCCAGCTGAAAAGCAGTGAGTTTTTCCTGCTTCCATCCTGGTTCAGACTCCCTGGGGGGGGTAGGAACTGGCTCCTAAAATCCAGACTAACAGAGCAGCTAATTTTAACCTGTTTATTCATGTAGCTACCTTTAGGTTACACAATGTTTGCCCAGTGCCGTATTCTTAAGGAAATCTAGCCAAAGCAATGAATCTTGCCCAAAGAAAAAGTCCGATTTTTTATGTTGCATAGAAATCCCAATCCAGATTTTAGGGCATATATAGATAGAGCACAGCTTGACAGGCTTTTCTAAGTAAAACTTAGTCCGTAGTTGCCTGTTAAATAACCAGAGCTTGCCCTCTTCTGGTCACAAGCAGTTATGCATGGGGATTTTTTTTGTGAACTTCTGCAAACCTGTGGAAATTATTATCTAAAAGAGTCTTTGGCAAATTGTGTATTTTAAGAGTTGATATTTTTCAAATGTATTTTATTACAGTGCACTTGTTTTCCAAAATTTCTTTAAAAGTGTTGCAATTATAATAGCTAAAAGAAATTAATGTTGAAGGTCAGCTGTTTATTTACATCCTGCTTGTCTGGGCTGTATCTTGGATGTCCTTTAATGTCCTCTATCTTCAGGAGCTGCCCAGCAGCTTCCTTTTCTGGAACCCATTTGACCAAAGCCAACCTGTTACAGCTGGAAGACACTGGGAGAGCTGACTTTGGCCTCTTGAAGAATCTGCTTGGTATGGTGCCGTGGGATGAAGCGCTGGAGGGAAGAGGGGCCCAAGGAAGTTGATTAATATTCAAGGACCACCTCCTCCAAGCTCAGAACCAGTGCATCCCTACAAAGAGGAAGGCAGGCAGAAAAGCCAGAAGGCCTGCGTGGATGAATAAGGAGCTCCTGGACATGATGAAAAGGAAAAAGGAGGCCTATAGGGAGTGGAAACAGGGGCGGGTAGCCTGGGAGGAATACAGAAGAATCGTTCGAGCAGCCAGGGATCGGGTTAGACAAGCT
>VUYV01000050.1:3432553-3478309 GCA_008711295.1 Anarhynchus alexandrinus | reverse complement strand
ACCTGGTCTAGTGGGAGGTGTCCCTGCTATGGCAGGAGGGTTTGAACTCGATGATTTTCAAGGTCCTTTCCAACCTAAACCATTCTATGATTCTATGATTCTATGATTTTCTAGCAGCTATTTACTGCCACCCAAATGAAAGGGATCATGACCTCACATTGTAAACTTGAAGAAGGTGAATGTTTCCCTAAGTAAATTATCCATTATATGTGTTCCTATGGTTTTGTGGACATTTGAATAGAAAAAGGAATGTCCATTAATTTCCCCAGAGGCAAAGTTAAAGCTCAGATGCTATCAGAGCCTCAGTGCAACACTGAATTTAGGAATGGCTGAAGCACAGGTATTTTATCGTACGTTGGAGAACCTCCTAATCCATGGGCAGTCCATAGCACACTCTGGCTTCTGCTGCTCACAGAGCTATGTGTTACGTTTACATCTATACTGTAGGCTGGATTTTAGGCTCCTCTGTCTTGTGCCCTACTTCCAAGTACGAGGGTGGGGGGTGGAGAAAGAGTTCAGTGTTTTTCAAGGGAGACAGCCTCAAGGGTGACCATCCTCTCTCCTCTGTTGGGAAATAAAGTCTAATTTTCAAATGTGAGAGTTGTTTCATGGTTCATTTAGCCCCTGATATGCTGGTGGTTTTTGATGTTAGCTTTTCTTGCTCTTCCCTATACTTCCAACGTTGCTTTTATCATATACTTGGTCTTTCTTCTAAGCTGGCTTCTGTGTATTATCTGTTGCTTTCTAGACATGTTTGAAGGTTCAGCAATGCAGATCTTCTCATACTCATAAGAGTTTCTAATGGTGGTGTTGCAATAGTTGTAATTATGGCTACTCCTTGTTCCACACAAAAATATCAGCCCTTTTTGGTCTTACAGCTCTCCGTGGTCATGCCACTCATGTTACAGTGGAGTTAAACCTGAAAATGTCTGGGCTCAGTCTTCAGATTTCAGAGCCACCACCTGCCTTATATAAAGACCTAGTGTATATTGTGCAGCAGACTGAACGGATACCCTTCAGAGAGAAATCCTTGCAATCCCTGGTGTGTTGAGAGTTGATTCCCCGCTATTAAGACTGACCACGGCATGGCACTATTGCACCAGCAGCACTGCGGCACCAGCCCTGAGGCATGGGAAAGATTATCTGAAATTACCTGCCTCGCAATATCCCTTCTGCTGAGCGTACCGCTGCCTCCTTCCAGAGCTGAAAGACGCTCAGAATGGGGCATGTGCTGCAAGGTGGAAGTAGGGCCTGCCTCTCCCCGTGCAATCCTCTCTTCTCTCCACCAAAAACCTCATGGGAGGGTTTGATTTGACATGATGGGATCCGACAACAGCTGGATGAGAAAGAAGGTGTTTACTCTGCTCTAAATGTAGGTTTTAAACCATTCCTTCTCCTTCTGGGAGACAAGAGGGAAGTACTTCTCTGCATGGTGCTGGGAGTAAAGCTCTTTCCTACACCAGTCGCAGTGCCCATCCCTCTGACAGGACTGCTGAAAGGCAAACAGGTAGACAATTCCTGTGTGTGCGTGTGGCACGTTGCTGTGTATCACTGATGTGTTGGGGGATTTTGGAGTGAAGGAGGAGACAGGCATTGCTATTTGGCTATAGAAGGGACAGGTGAAAAAACCTCTACATGACAAGAAGCATGATAACAAAGGGAAAAAAAAGACACTGCTTTCAAGTTTGGGATCAGTGATGGGTTTAAACCCTGCACCCAAACCTCCTGACTTCGGAAATGTTTTACCTGGTTTCAGCATAAATTTTGTGGCTTCAGTAGGGCCACATGAAGTGTGGCAGGTTTGAATCGTTCCTGTTTGATTACTCGGGCAGTCTCCCTGTGGCAGCCTTGACATAACTGATGGGTTAGCTAACAGGAATCCGAGCCCTACCCACCCACGGAGGTAGTCCTGGGATCTGTGGAGGCCACAGGTCAGAAGGACCTTTCTTGGCATGCTGCACAGCTCTGCCCCGCTGCTGAGCCATCATATACCTCAGTGAGAGGAGGGAGCATCTGCGTGGTGCAATGCCGGCGCTCCAGGCTCCCTCCTGTCCTGCGGGAGGTCTCAGGCAGCCTACGGAAAATGCTCTGCATTGCAGCATCAGCTGCTCACAGCTCACAGCATGTGAGTTAATCAAAGAAGCGGCCTAATTTTTTTAATCAAAAAGTCTGGAGCACTCCGCTTGCTGCTGAATTAAAAAATAAACTGAGATATTTCAAGTATCCAGAATGGTAATACTTTAAAAGTGGATGTTTTGAATATTTTATTACTTTTCAAGGAGATCTTTAATCTGTAACTCCACATGAGAGACCCATGGCACCAATACGCTTTTGCTGGCACAAGCAGGGAGGAGCTAGGAAGGCAGCATGAAAGTGAAATATAAGGAAGTAATGTAAGGAATAATATAAGGAAACAGCCATGCTGCAGCTCTCCAGATATTTCTTTTTGCTATTCTAGGTTAAATATGCAGTGTATTTGCAAACAGGCTTTCAAAATATAGCTATACTGCAATAACATGAACTCTAAACTGTTAAAAGCTCCAAGTGAACAGGAGCAGAGCATGGGCTCTGACGTGGGTCTACAGCGCTCACGCTGTCTTGTTCTTCACTCATGTCCCTGGTGCAGTCTTGGTACCTGTGGAGAAGCATTTCCCAGGCGATGTCCAGGTCTGTGCTGGGGTGAACATGTGCCAGGGACCATCCCAACTGGCACTTTGGATGTGGACACCCCCGTTTGTGGGGGAAGAGAGTTTAGCCCCATGGAGGCAAGGCTGGCTGCCCTGCTTGGCCTCAGCATCAGAGCTTCGTCCTTGGCCTGTTCTCCGAGCAAGGGTAGCCAGCAGGACAAACAGAAAAAGGGCTTGAAGCACGACCAGAGCTTAAGTCAATGGACAGGGAAAACTGTAAGCGACTTGCCAGTGGGAAACGAAACCAAAATCCAGGATCCGTCAAACCAAGACCCTGGACCTTAAATTGAAATATAAGCTTGACCAATTGACCTTTTTTACTGGGGCTTAAACCAATATACAAACTTTGAAGGCTTGGCAACGTTGAAACTCATGACATCCAGATCCAAAGTTTGCTATTTGTCTTCTCTGCCGGGTAATTTTGCCAGAAAGACAGGGAATTTAGGCAAGGAAACCCAGCTGCCATAACAAGTTGAAGTACTCCTCTCATTCTGTGGTACAGAGCTCATTGCACACAGAGCTGAGTTTGCAGCCTTGTGTGTGGATCGGCTTCTGCCGCTTTTTGACCGCGGGCCAAGCCTTCCAGGGACACAACTTGGCTCTGAAACAAAATAGGCTGCATGGGTCAGAAACTGACTGTTGCAGATCTGGAGCTTTTGGCCCATCTCTCTGAAACAGCAAGTAAACGATGCCACTTTCATGACTTTAAATCAGAAAACTAATCCTAGAGGTAATTTTCCATCACCTGTCCAGTTCTAAATGGGGTCTGATCTGATTTTATATCTCAGCTCTGCGGCTCGGCAGCTTCCCTAGTGATTTTGTTTTTTTCAATAAATCCTGTAAAAGAATCCCTTTTCCCCTGAAAATCAGTGTGTTAACAGCCGGAATCTTGCTGCAGCTATTCATGGATGTACCCAGAGTTATGTTATTCACTTTTCTTCCCCCAAGTTCCTTTTTTTTTCCCCCAATACCGAGTCAGCATTAAGGGGTACCTATGCATGTGTGTGTAGCTAGTTCTCTTTTTTAATAAACTCAGTGCTAGAGGTCACATTTACAGGCTCTGTTTATATGGTAATCTTTAAAAACAACCAGCCTCAGCACTGGAAAACACATAGCAGGGTTTAGTCCTGTATTAGTGAAGAACTAGGCTTGGTTTACTAATAGGTCTTATTTAAGTCTCATTTCCATCCTTTTAGGACTAGGTTAGGTTTTCACCTCACATGGGCACATGTCAGAGAAGTAATGGAGCAAGAGAAGAGACAAGCCCTTTTTCAGTTCACAGAACCCCAATTCTTTATTAATCACAGCTTGCTCACAATGACATACAGGAAAATAGCACTAATGAAGAGTAGAATATGCAGGCAGCAACCTCCAGGGGGTAGGGACAACTTCAAAACTGCAGCTATTTTGGGGACGATGTGTTAGGTTTAGTGATACTGTACTTGGCACAAGCACCCTGTCTAGTCATTCCTCCTGCTTCAGCCCTCTTAGTCCTAGATGTCTGTCACTAGGTAGGGTTGGCTAACACTGAAGAGTAAAGGTCATGACGAATGGAAGTCAGCAGTGTCAAAAAAAAGGTAACAACTGGCTCATGGGTTCCAGGTGAAGTATTCGGTAGCCTCTTGTACTATTACATATGTAATGTGGTAGCATCAGATTAGTATCATAGATCATGGCATCTACAGATAAAGCCACTTGATGCTTTTAGTTGCTCCATTGATAAATTTTCAAGTGGTGAATTAAGCTCACTTTACAATTAGCGTTTGTATGGCTGTTTGGCATCATCCAGAATTTGTCATAGCTTGATGGTTACGATGCGCCTCAAATTTGCCTCAGACAGATCCCACTTGCTTTCATCCTGTTGCACAGCTGTATTTGTTGCCTCTCACCTCAAAAAACCAGAAGCAACAAGTACTACACGTGGCAATTTAACCTCAATTTTATAGCACACTACAGAGTCCTGTAGTGTGAGTTCCATTTGAAGAAACTACATTTTAAGAGCCTTTTGTCTTGGACAGCTGAACGTGAAGTCACGATACCTGTGATCTAGTCACTGTTTCAACAAAGCTTATTGATGGCAAAGCAGTCTAGGTTATTAGGCAATGACTGGTCTCTAGCACCATAGAACTACTACTGACCTCGTGGTGGGTTGGAATGAAAGTCGCAGGGAATGGAATTAGACATGAGGTGCTTCAAATGAACAGACCCAGCAAATTCAACCGAGTGGAAATAGACAACATCAGAAGCCTGTTACAGGACATGTAAGATTATGAAATAACTTGCATAATGCAATACTTGTATTTTTTAACAAAAATGTAAGTATTTACAAAATAAGATCCAAGTTTTTTAAACATCAAGCAAATCATTCTGCAAAGAGACCGCATTGTTTTGTTTTTAGTTTCGTTTCTTTTTTAAAGTTTTTTATTGAGTTCTTGATTTTTTTTTTTAAACCATGTCATACATTTCCCATACTGATATCGCATGATCCATAATAATATAGGCAGGGGGAGTTTACTAATGGTGGGGATGGGTCACATCCACCATTGCTGTTTTCAGCCAGACAGTTCCACCTGGAGCTCCTTGTTTCTACGGACCTCTGCAGCATGCCTCTCCTGGAAAACATCAAGAAGGGAAAAATCAAACCTCTCTCATCCCACCTGCCCAGGGAGTCTCCTTATGACAACCCATTTAGGTTGTGCATTTGATGCACGTGCAAAACTTGTTTCACAGCACAACCACCTTTAAAGGATACAAGTCAGGAGAGGTATCATCCACCAGACCAGCCTGAAGCATGTTTGATGCTTCCATTCTACTTATGCTCTGGAGCTCAGTCTTTTATCTGATATGGCCTCAGTCCTCAGCACCCCACGGAGCTTCAATTTCAAGGCCCACATAGAGAAGTGCTGCTTGCAGCATAAAATGTGCCACGTGCTCACATTTACCCTTTGAATTCCTAGACGTTAAACTAAATATAGGGAAAGATGAGTGTGCTTGAATTTCTTGCACACTATAGGCAGAAGAAGTGTTAGTTAATGTGTTAGCTATAGCATTTAGGAACCATAAATAAAGGTCCAAGAACGGGTCAATCTGAACATCTCAAACATCCCCTTAGACAATGAAGCTAGCTGTCCTCTCCGTTCTTTCTCTGGGACTCAGTTACCAAAAGTCAGTGCTAGACCCTTCTGTCCACTTTCAGCCATGCTGTCTTCCCTTTTACAAAAGCACTCATAATTAATTTAGACTTATTTGAGCCGTTGTATATTCAGATACTTCTGTGGAAATGGGCCTGTGGTCAGGAACAACAGCTGTCAACTGAATTTAGGAATGTTCTACTTGGGTTGTTTATAAAACTATTATTTTTGGCAGCAGGGTTTTAGGGTTTTTGGTTTATGCCTCTCTCCTTTCAACTGTCAAGCTATCAGACTGTTACCTCTTGTGTCTAGTCACTGCAAAAAAACCCCTGTACAACCAAGTGACAAGCACAAGGTGACTACAGAAGCAAACATCCATTCCTAGCTGATTTCAGTTTAAGGCACTCTCTGGGTATTTCCATGCAGTAGAGGGTCTTTAATAGTCAAAAATTCACTGAAGTCAACAATTGTCTTTTTATTGTCTGAGTTGGACTGTGGATCGCAGGCCAAGTCAGCTTATTGCATCAACTGACTCTGTAAATCACAGTTTCTTATAAGATCCATAATTCTGAATGCTAGATTTTATATGGGACTTGTTCCTCGCTCCTTTTAACTGCAGTATACAGAAATTATCTGTGATTGTAGGAACTTCTAGACACCAAAACCTCAGGGCATTCACAGTTCTGTGCAACTTTTGAAGATTTGGACCCAGATATCTCACTTTTCCTGCATATTCAGGGTTCACTTTTGTGTTGGCAAAACTGTACAGTCACGCAATTTTTATTTACTGGTCTGTACAGATGTTCCCAAATGAGTTATTGTAATCCCTGTTCAGAAGTCTTCTTTGGAAGTGCCATCATCTTGCTGTGGAAACAGGGCTTAACAGTCTGTTAATATTAACCTAGGACAGCGAGATGCTTCAGCTGTCCTTCCCATTTCCTTATGGACCTCAGGGATGGCTAATTGGCTTTCCCCTTTGTTTTCATAAGCTTTGGGATATGTGCCTGCAAACTAATCTAAAGCACAAATGTCAAGCTATCTGGGTACAGTTCTTAAGCTCAAGAATTATCCCATTTGTGTAGTCACTTGTAACATCATCCTTTGGTTTCTGTTGTTTCTTTCCTGCTCTCTGAGACTTTTGTCTCCATCAAAGAGCCAGAGGTGCTTATGGTGAAGACCTCAGTGAAAACCTCTGAGAGCTATTTTCTTTCTGTTAGTCAATTTACTAACATATTAGAAAGTTCATCATTGGGAGAAACAAGTGATCACTCATGGAGAACTAATTGTTTTTTTCTTAACATTTCTAAATCTTTATTCGCATGTTTCCCTCTCTTGGTTGGAAGGGTTGTTTTGGAGAGCGGCACACTTGATCCTGCATTGCAGGGTTTGTGATTTACCTGTTTCTTCTGGCTGTACCAAAGAACTCCAAAAGAAAATTTACTCTCTTTTAGCTGCAAGACTTATGCAAGAACAGACCCCTTTTGATGTATAGGAAAGATTTTATTCCCATGCTTTTTCAACTTTCTCCTCTGAGAAACCAAGAACTACAGACACACGACAACTGTTTGATTTGATCAATGACTTTTCTTAAAAGCCAAAATCTAAACACAAGTGACCTTTCATTTGTTCACAGCACTTCTTAAAAGCTAGAAAATCAACCTTTCTTTGGAGGCAGTCCCGCAAAGAGCTATGCGGATTAAGGAACTAGAGCATCTCAGTCTCTCCAGTGAGGAGAGGCGGAGAGAGCTGGGACTGTTCAGCCTGGAGAAGAAAAGGCTCTGGGGAATCTCATCAATGTGTATAAATTCCTGAATAGAGGGTACAAAAAGCCAAGCTCTTTTCAGCGGTGCTCAGTGACAGGACCAGAGGCAATGGGCACAAACTGAAACAAACGAGGTTCCCTCTGAGCATCAGGAAACACTTTTTCACTGTGAGGGTGACCGAGCACTGGCACAGGTTGCTAGGGAGGATGTGGAGTCTCCATCCTTGGAGATATTAAAAAGCGGCCTGGACACAGTCCTGGGCAGCTGGCTCTGTGTGGGCCCTGCTTGAGCAGGAGATTGGACCAGATGATCTCCAGAGGCTTCTTCCAACCTCAACCATGCTGTGATTGTGTGATTATAGAGGTTCAGTCTTTTTCAAAAGTGAGAGGTGGTTTAGACAGGCACTGGGGGCTCTGACTTAAAAATTGTGCAAGTGTAGCACCTGAGATAAGAGCTACCCACAACATCTCTTCAAGATATTGATTAGATTTTCCTCTCTAGTCTAAGGTGAGGAGTGATGGTGTGGTTACCTTTTCTTGGAGACGTTCAATAAGAGCAGCTAAATTAGCTTCACGGTTTTCTTTGATCTGTTCCATTTTCAGTATCAGCTTCTCCTCTGCCATTTTGCTGAAGTTATTGTTCTCCTCCAAAGCCTTTTGAAGCACTTCTCGCTCATGTTCTCTCTTCTCTGCCAGATGTTTCAGCACCTGGGCCTCCTGGGACTGGAAACAGAGAGACACGTGGCTCAAATGAAATACTCGTGGAGCAAAAGAAAAACCCCATAGGGTAACAGTTCACTGGCTTTGGAAACTGCATGAAGTTTGTTGCTTTGTTGTTACACGCACTGTTTGGAAAGATCATCTGTGTATAAACCAGATTAGCTTCAATAACAGGGGCTTAGAGGCACTGGCTAAATGTGGGGTACATGCCTTAGGCAGCAGCCGAGAAGTGTCCGAAGCACTTCTGTTAACAAGAAATGCTGTCATGTTACTGTCCTGGGTTGTCTGGGTTACTGCAGTGGTTGCTCAACCTCTGACAGCTGCAGCCTTTTAGCTATGAGCATTTTATTTGTAGAGATATGGGATTGGGGTCTGAAGGTGTGTACAGTGTTAAAAAGGAGGTTGCCAACACAGGAGAGGTGCATTTTTCACCTTGGATTGACTAACCGTTAATGTGCTTGAATAGTTAATAGCAGGCTTTGAAGCTTACTGTTGTGAAAGGCAGACAGAATCAATTCAGACAATGTTTTTCCCCCATTATACTTATGTGTGGCTTCATCTCACTGATTAGGAAGGGAAAAAAAGGGGTTTATCCTATGGAAAATAACAACAAATCTATTTAAGTTAAAAATTCAAATTTTGCAAGGAAGATGAAAACTGCAGGTAGGAGTTAAGTGGATGCAGCATATGCGCAATACTGTCTTATTCTTCTTTGTAAACTCATTGCTCAATGTGGAGTCTTTTGTTATTTATTTTAAATCAAATTACTAACATGAAACCACTAATCCTAGGAGAGAAGCCAGAGAACTTGCAGCATTGGGCCCATCCTCCAGGCAAGTCTAGTTGAAAAGACAATATGTTTCAGAGGGGTTATTTGGAAAAGATAAACAACATTATACGCTCTTGGATAAAATAAATTAGAGGGAGCACAAGAAGCAAACAGAAAACAGAGAATGAAATATGGCTCCGGGAAGCTAAGTGTGTATTTCATTGCAGATCACAATGCACTGTTGCCATTGTTATCTGCAAAAATGAATTAGTTCAAGGCTTAAATTAAGGGCTTCAACCAATAATTACAATTAGTGGTAATGAATCCTATTAAAGTCTATCATGTGGCTTTAAATGGAGTGAAAAAGGCTGCAATTCTTTCACATGAGCGAGATCCAACTAGGAGGAGAAAACAAGTATTTTGACGAAGGTAAGATACACATAAAGCCAAATGCACCGACGAGGCAATTAAGCAGATTCTAGAAGAGGCTGCAAAAGCCAGGCAGCGAGACACTCAACCAAAACATATCTGTCTGTGCAAGGCTGCAATGGCTTGCTTGAGATCAGAGGTAAAAGCTACTTTCATCCATCTTGGCCTCTTAATGTATTTGCTTTCACCTCTGGCCCGGTCGCAGTTAAGGGCTCATTTCTCAAACTCTCGTCCCTGGAGCATTTGCTGATGAGAAGGGTCTAATTAAGTGGTTGGTACCTTACAAAGACTCCTCCTGGCTCTTACCGCCATTACAGCATATGCTGAACAGAGAGTAATAGAGCACACATTTTGAAGGTCTCTGACTCAGAGAAAATAACCGTCGCACAGGCCAAAAGATGTTGCAAATTGGAACAAAAAGTCCCCAGACAGGTGCGGCCAAAAGCAGAGGGAGTTCCACTGGTGGAGAACGGAAGGAGTATGAGCCAAAGAGAAAGAGAGCTGGGCAGAGAAGGAGTTTTGTAGACGAACTGAAAAATCATAAAGGCCTCATACGTTTAACAAAAACATCAATAATTTTAATAATTATATAATAAAAATAGGTTATTTTGAAGCAAAATATTTTATTACAGATATTTAGCATTTAACATTTCTTTAAGTGTAGGCTATTTCAAAATGTAAAAATGTTATTTTGAAAGATTTGGTACAATGTAAAACTGAAATAATTGAACTTCATCTTGCTTTACCATTTTTGCACCAACTTGAGTGGCTTACTTTGACCTCTGCTTGTGAAGTTGTTCTGCATTTTCTGTTTAATTTAGTATTCAATGGCAACCTTTCACAGACTTTTGGAAAAGTTATCATCATTAAATTTTGATTGCTGATATTAATTTTGTGAACCCTTTGCTTAAGTGATCTAAAAGTGACTTTGGTAACTAAAAATCTATTTCCATTCCTGTTGGGAGTTTGAATAGAAATGATACTATGATACTAATGTAATGTCCTTTCCCATGAAACTTTTAAAAAGCGACTTGATGATTTGATAGGCTAACATTTCGTGGTGTTTAAATATGTATATATAATGTGTTATAAAATCAAGCACATTCAGATTTGGAAAACAGACATTTCCAAGGACAAATCCAGGGCCCAGGGAGATGCTATAATAAAAAGTAAGATTTGGACTGTGCCTATAAGCAGCATTTTTAAAAAGAACATTGGCTTTCAATGGGAGGTAGCATTTGAGACTTTGGGGTGCTTGCCCATTTTTTCAGTATTTGTTTTCTTCCGTTCAAACACTTTGCTTTCTGGAACTACTTCTTATCATAAATCCAGGAGGGTAGTGAAAAATTAGAGTTCCATATCAAAGTACACACAGTACTGGAGGCTATGTTGGCAGACAACACATTCAAAAGTAATTTGTCCTCTAATGCATGATAATGAAGAAGATGCTTATACTCTAATTCAGTATTTACGGGATGCAAATTGGGTTGGCAGCAGTAAGAGTCTGAATGAAAGCTAAACCAGGACTCAGCAGCTGACTGCACACCCCTAATGCAGTTTTCCTTCACAATATGCATTAAAAGGCATTTATTTTCCTCCCTTGAAATGTTCAAGGTACCCAGGATTGGCTCAAAATAAAGGGACCCCCCTTCCCGCCACAAAACATCCACGGGGTAGATATTGGGATAATGCTATTGTATCCCAGCTGGGAGTCTGCCTGTTTCCCTGGTGTTCAACCATTTTTGAAATCCCCTTACGACAATTTTGGAAGGCAGTTGGTATGTTTTTGTACTGGATTGTCAAACGATTTTCTGTTTCCAACACATTTGGCAAAAGAACTTGGCCACCCTCTCTGTTCAAAGCCTACTACACATCCAGAAATGACTAAATGAATGACCCCAGATACCTAGTGGGGTCAGGATTAATAGACTTCCTTTGTTGTTTGTGTTGGCTTTTAACTGCTGCGTTTGGACTCCCGTGGTCTTGATTCAGGATTCCAACATACGTAGGAAGTTTTTATTCCAAGTTTATTTTCAACATTGTATTGTTTGAAGTGCTAGAAAGGATATTCTCAAATCCAGTGCTTCTTTTACAGCTATTGTGAGAAAATGAGTAAAAGAGGATGGAAATGGGATGAAAGATAAAGAGGATTAATAAGGAGAGAAAAGTATGGAATGGTGGAGAAAGGAAAAAACAATACTCGAGGGGGAATATCCAGAAGACTTCTTAAATATAACAAGGCATAATCAGTGCAGCTACAGCTGCACCCTCTAATGATAGGTGTGGAGGAATAAAAATGTTGCAAAACATTCCTGGTACAGATACCTTTGCTCCTAGAAATGTACTATGGTGCCAAAAAGACGGGTAATGCAGGCAAACTCCTATTATATTCATGTCATATTTCTAAAGGATCGTTCACAGCCCCAGTTTTCAGAGATCAGTGCTTCAAAAGGAAATACACATGTCATAGTTAGCTGGCCAGAGATAGATGCAGACAACTAAACGCTCACTTTATGAGCAAAATTATTTATAGAAACTGGCTTCAGAGATACATATATTTTTAATTATTACTCACTGGAAGAAAATTCTGCTTATCTGAGTAACAGGTGCTTTATTTTCTCACATTTATCTATTTTTCTTTGACACGTACATCCAAATATTGAAGTAATTTATGCAGAGATAAAATTGAAGGATTACTTTTAAGCAAGAAATTGCCACAGACAACTACTTTTAAACTGGGAATTTCAGCTTGAATGCATTCATCCGATGATCTTAGTTACTAGGATGTACGAGGCCCACTACCAGTCATGAGAGCTCCACTTTCATAATACATTCATTCACTGGCTGGATTTTTTAAAATTAAATTGTTCAGCAGAAGCTGAATAAACCTTGGTATTCTTCAGTGTATTGTGTATTTAAGAGATACTATTAATGGAGCAGAATGCGAAGACAGGATTAAAGGCTCCTACTGCAATGTAAATGCCAAGGTGAAGCCCAGGTATTAATCAGAAAGAAATGGCGAGCTGAAGTAGTGATATTTTCAGGGGAAGGAATTGAGGTTGGGATTTTTCCATGTAAAAGCAAAGGAATGGACTCAAGTTAGACCTCACTCATGGCACTGGCTTCCTCAAACCTCTGGATGGTTACATCCTATTCCTCACTGGGAACACTATTATTTGTATTACATTAGCACCTGTTCTGGCTGTTGTGAGGACTCACTGTCCAAGGCAGTGTGCAAATACACAGAGAGTGGCAGTTCCTCTCCCAAAGCAATATCAGTCTAAAAAGACATGAAGAAGAGGGGGATGGTCCTGTTCCATGGGGTCACAGAGCAGAGGGGTGAAATGGCCATGTGGCAGGAGAGACAGAGACATCTGACCTGTAACCGTAGGTGAAGTCCTGCTTCTACTGAAACAAGATGGTGCAGAATTTTGCTTGAAATTAGATAAGAAACCTTTTTTTTTTGTCCAGTCTGCCAAGGGACCTTTGGGTCAGGGCTACTAAGAACCTGAAGTAGAGTAAAAAAATAAAGAGCCCGTCCATGATGTGATTCAGGAAAACTCACTGTCTTGTCCGCAACTGGCACAAAATTGCTGCTGTCAGGATTGTGACCCATAGGGGTGAATGAGGCATGTTGGAGGGATGCAAGAGGCACCACCTTAGCCCTCTGTCTGATGTTCCCTTACCCGCTCATGAGGCATTCCTTGATCTGCTAGAGTTTGAGGCCTGGCATTTCAAAGTTAATGAAGATAATGGCAGTTTGTCTTCTGATTGTTCATTAGGAGCAAAGCCCATGGGAAACTGCAGAGATTTGCCAGCACTGGGATGGATTCTGTCTCTGCTCATGACTCCACATGCTCTAAGATGGACCCTGGTGCCTAACACCAAACCCTCTCCTAGCTGGTAGCAAACATCTTCCTCCTGTGGGCACATATCCCATAGGCTTATGCTTTTTGGATGAGGAACTGTGAAGTGGCTTGCAGTTTTGGCTGTCTATCTCTTGTAAACATTAGGGGTGAAGCACAATGTATAGAAAGGCTATGGTGTAAATCAAAATGGGGCAGAAACACCTGATTCCAGTACTGCACCACATGTATTGCTGGGACCTTTACATAGAAAAGCACTTCATGCTGTATTGCCTCTCCGCACAAACACAGACGAGGGTCAACAGTAACAGAAAGGGAGATGAGTAGATGGGCAAGACAAATAGTAGTAGATGGGAGACAAACGCCTCAGGCAGTGCCTGTCCTCCCTCTCATCCTGCTCGCTTACAAATTACAGAAAACCAAGGAGGGGAACAGGAATATGTTGGAAGAAGGAAGAAAGCTCCACTTTTGCCAGGGAATGTGCAATTACCTTCTCAGCCTCCCCTTGGACTCAGCGAAGAATGGATCAAAAGCAGCACTGATGAGAAGGACCTGGGGTGCTGATTGACGAGAAGGTCAACATGAGCAAGAAATGCACGCTTGCAGCCCAGAAGGCCAACTGTATCCTGGGCTGCATCAGAAGTGTGACCAGCAGGTCAAGGGAGGTGATTCTGCCCCTCTGCTCTACTCTTGTGAGACCCCACCTGGAGTACTGCGTCCAGCTCTGGAGCCCCCAACATAGGAAAGACATGGACCTCTTGGAGCTGTTCCAGAGGAGGGCCACAAAGATGATCCAAGGGCTGGAGCACCTCTCGTATGAAGGCTGAGAGAGTTTGGGTTGTTCAGCATGGAGAAGAGAAGGCTCCGGGGAGACCTTACTGCGGCCTTCCAGTACCTAATGGGGGCCTATAGGAGAGTTGGGGAAGGACTTTTCACAAGTGCATGTAGTGATAGGATGAGGGGGAATGGCTTCAAACTGGAAGAAGGTAGATTTAGATTAGATATTAGGAAGAAATTTTTCACTCAGAGGGTGGTAAGGCACTGGAACAGTTTGCCCAGAGAAGTTGTGGAAGCTCCATCCCTGGAGGTGTTTAAGGCCAGGCTGGATGGGGCTTTGAGCAACCTGGTTTAGTGGGAGGTGTCCCTGCCTATGGCAGGGAGGTTAGAACTTGATGATCTTTAAGGTCCCTTCCAACCTAAACCATTCTATGATTCTACGATTCTCACCTGGAGTGGCAGTTTTGTAGGTCCCATGCAATATCTAGGAGGGAACATTTTTCCCCCAGCTTTGCCATTTTCCCCACTTTGACTAAGCTTTTCCCCCCAACAGCCTGCCTGAGTGCTGTGTGGTAAAGCACGGGTGGCTTTTTCAGTGCCAAAGGAGAGATGAATCAAGAGTATTAAGTGTCTCTGTGCAGGCTGTGGTGCTGGCTCAAAGGGGCAGCAAGTTGGATGCTGAAGCCCAACACAGAGTGCAACCACGATGCTGGCAGAGATGCCCGGGGTTGCCTGCCTGCTGCGGGGAGCGCAGCGAGCCTTGCCCAGGCTAGGCTGCACAGGGGGCTTATCTTGTGGCATCTCATAATAATGATGTTAAAAACTCATGTAGCTATAAGTCTATATCCAACAGCACGAAAGTTAAAAAATACGGCTGTTCTCCTGCATCCTTTGTGGCACTGAGCACTAGGGACGAGCCTGATTCAATTTCATCCCAACACAAAGCCATTAAGAGGATTTAATTACATACAATTTCTCTCCCATAATCCAAAGTCTAGTATAAATGTGTGTCCCTTTAGTGTTTCATTTTTATGCTAGTGAGTTGAACATGGGCAATAAAGATATATAATTTGACATACGGCTCTTGAATTCTGTACATCAAGTGTAATAATAGCTGAACATTCAAGGCCAATGGGTAAAAACTGAAAAATGTTAAAGATTCTGTAAGAAATAAACTTCTGCTCCATACAATGTCACTGTGCTCTAATTTCTTAAGTGGGAAGGATGAAAAGATCTTTATGATCATCCACCAAAGTGGGAAAATATAGCACACATATGCCAAGAAAATAATGGGATAATAATGGCATGCTGTAAAGAGAATTCTATAAAAGGACAAATCTGTAACTAGCCCAAATGGATCTCGCTGTGGGGTCCAAAAGCCAAAAATGCCTCAGGTGAAATTCTCGGTTTGGTCTGAGGTCACAGTGATTGTCAAGTGAGTAGAGAAAAAGGGGGAGAAAATGAGAAAGTCCTGTAAAAGCTTATAAGGGAATAAACAAGAATGCTAAACAGGAAACAGAGTAAGCAGGAGCCTGCTCAAGTGCATGTATTGCTGTAGATGTTTTCATGAGTTTGAAAATCTATTAATCAACACTGCCTAATTAACAGAGCAGAACCTAATTCCTAAACAGTGTGAAATCAATTAGTATTTTTTCTGAAAAGGCAATTCTCATCCATTAGTTATACTTGATTTTAATTAGAACTGTGCTAGAAGGACACAATCTAGAATGGTCATGCCTGATAGCTGGTGTACGTAGATTGAAAAGTATGATAACAACTGCCACGCTGGATGTCAGAAAGAGCCTGCCTGGTTTGTCTAGCAGCAGAAAGTGGAAGATGCTTAGGAAAAGTGTAGATGACTGCGTATATATATATATAGTATATATATACCTTCCTAGCTTTCAGCAGTCACCAGTTTCCATATTTCCTGAGCCAGAGGTTGCATCCATATAATCATTTGCTACAAGGCAGGGCTCTATCCATTTTTCCATTATCCTTTTGAAATAAATAATATTTTAATAATCTCTAAATAGTCTGTGGTAACAAATATAGCTTGATTAAACAATGCATGAAAAGGTGATTCCCTCTCTCTGTTTTGAAATTGCTGTCTGATTATATCGTTGACTGTTTCTTCCCCTTTGGACTGTGTGAAACAGAATATAATTGCTCCTATTCATCTTCTCATTACCATTCATGACTTTGTAGACTTCTATCTTATCTTCCATCTGTTGCCTCTTTCCAAGCTTAAACATGGACTATTTAATTTGTCTTCTTATGGAAGATGTTCTGTTCCTCTGATTACTTTTTTATCCTTCTCTGCAATATGCTCTTTTTCAGGCCAAAAATGAAGGCAATAGTTGAGATGTGGGAGCATCAGGGATTTTAACAGTGAGGTAATGAAGTTTTCCGCTCTGTTCTTTGTTCCTGTCCTAGCAATTTTTGCTGCAATGCTAATTTGGAGGATCTTGTCTACTAAAATAACTCAGTTATATGTTCATTCAAAATGAATATAGTACCAAGGGGAAGAAATGGCAGGTGTCTGTATTGTTATCGCTGATTACCAGTTTATTGTGTAATGACTTTTTCTTTAGGAAGAAATGAACAGTAATGAAATCAATGAAATGAAATCTCTGGGACATTCAATTTCTATTTCCCACTAAGTGCATGCATAATATCAGACTTCTTAATTGCTGCGATTGCATCCTGTGTCCATATCTTTACTTGAGTACTTGTACTCAGTACAGAGACACTTCAAAGACTGAGTCTTTGGGGCATATCGTCATTTGGGTGTGTGAAAGCTCATACTTCCGGGCAGGTGCTGGTGCAAATGCATATTCCTTTCACATGCAGTCATGTCCTTTTACTGAAATGAATACTATAGCAGAAGTATTTCTTTGAAAGAAGCGATAGTGCTAATGCGTGTGCGTTAGAAGCACAGTCTTGTGTTAGTGAGGCAGCAGGAATGGCAAATGTGGCAACACTTCAGTGTTCACCTGAAATAATTGTTCAATTTAGCAAGGTACAGAATAGTCAGGTTTCACTGCAAATCAAAACTGAGGGCCAGGTTTAAAGCACCTGTCAGCAATCCAGATCTACTGACTTCAATGGACTTCTCACCATACACCGGTGTAACCACTCCATTGGTTTTCTTGGAAGCGAGCCTGATGTGATCTGAGAGAAGTGAAAGGACAATGGAGCTGCTTTTGTTGGAGCTGCTCCATGTGCTATCTGTGGCATATTTGCTGCCCTTTCTGTACTTCTGTATATATTTTTGTCCTTATCTGTAAACGATCCTGTAAACATCAGTTTTAGTAACAAATCACATTGCTTAAGAGATAAATGAAAGGCTTAGAGACATCTAAGCTTGTTTCATTTTCAGATACACTCTACCAGGGACTCCATGAGCAGGTGGAAGGGGTTTCTAACTACAGTTTAACTGGTGCAGGCAGATTTGGCACAAAATAACATTGATTGCCTGGCTGAAGGACACAGAAAGTTCTTCTATGGCTCCTGAGGCTTCTCTGGCTTCTCTGGCTTCTCTGACTTCTGTGGCTTTCCTTTTGTGCCATAGCAAAAGGAAACATGGATTAACCAGGACATTATATTACCACATCTTGAGTTTTCTGTGGCCACTGCAGCCAGCCATGACCTTCCTGAAATAATGCAACACAGCATCAACACTGGGCTCCTACAGAACACTGCTAATTTTCAGACTGGCAATTAAGGCTGGCAATGGTGAGTGTCTCATTGGCTTTGCCTCTCATCCTCCAACTTACCTGATCTGGAATTTGGCCTTTTATCTTCTCTGAGCTGGCTGAGATAACCCTACAAGGCCAACTTCCAGCCCCATTGAGACTGACTGCTAGAAATGCCTCTCCTTAGTAGCTGTGCTATGCTGGTTTCTTCATCCAAGCGTGGGGTGAATGATCCAGAACGCTCTTTATTCAGGGCTGACATGACTCCATACTGGATAAATGAGACATTTTAGCTGCCTGAGGCAGGCCTTGTGAGTAATTTCCATGGGCACTGCAAGGAGTCAAGATCTGGTAACCCAGACAGTAGCTGTTTGAATTGCACATCCATCTCTTAAACTTAGAGACCAGAAGAACTGCACTTGTTTTCAGCAACTATTATAGAGGCTCTAAATGAACCACCTATGCTCACACAGTGAGCATGAGTATTTGAAAGCACTTGGGCCTCCTGTCCAAAGCTATCTGTATTTTGTGACGCATACTTCCCAAGCATGAAAACCAGTGAGGTTTGTTTGCAAGCTGCTGAAAGAAAATAAACTCAATTTTTTCTTTAAACATGTTAATAATTTTTGTCTGCGCAGGCCACTGTGAGTCAGTGATGGCAATCGAAAACATACCAAAAGACAGAAAATTCGGCTGTTATACTGTACACTAAGTCAGGTCTAATTACTAGCATTTTTTAAAGGAAAGATACCTTTCTCCTCTCCTCTGCAGCCTCCAGCTTTTTCTGGATCTCCTCAAGAGAGAGTTCTTTCTTCTTTGGAGAAGCTAAAGTTCGTGGCGCTTCCGAGACCGGAGATGGCGGCTTTAGGATCAGTTCAAAGGCCTGGCCCGAGGCACGTTTGTTGATTTGTTTCACTTCCATGTCTGCACAATAAAGTGAGAAATGGTAAGCCCTTCAATACCTCGCTGATATTGAGGAGAGAAGCAGAACTAGACATTAGTGTAGGATCGGAAGCACAGACAAAAGATTTAGCATCTTTGCCTTGGGCATTTTAAATGCAATGGCAGATTATGGGCTGAAAACTGTTCTCAGAAGTACATTCCATTTTATCTGTAATAGCTTAATTATACCTTAATCTCATAAAGACAAAAACGTACAGCAGTTTTGGAAGCTTATTGGGGTTCTGTGTCATTTCACACCCCCTGCGAGCAGTGCCCAAGCTGATTAATTTTTTAAGCACGCTTTCATCTTTTCTTGGTTTCCTTGGGAATTATGTCTGCTGTGAAGAGCTGTAATTTTCAAATGGGTAATAGGAAAAGTATGGCTCAGTATGAGAGGGCTAGCTTTAAGAGTTCAGTTAGCTGCTATTAGGAGCAATATCCAGCATCATGGGTAATACACAATCAATAGAAGGTAATAGCCAAAACCAGCAAATTAATTGTTAAATCAGCAAAGCATCCACTGACTAACATTATGGACTGGGACGGTGAACTGAGTCATTTCCCAGCAGTAGCACATCATCTGGTCTGCAGGATGATTTCCAGTGAAAGTCACTCACCATCATATTTATAGATGTTCATGTTGCGAGGTTCAGGGTAAAAACAGGAGCAGATCAGAGAGAGCATGGACAGCTCCTTCATCTTTTCCTTGTAAGCTGAAACGAGAGACCTTGTTAGCATGCTTCACTTCCCCAGCTCCTCCTTAGTGAATCTCTGACTGAGGTGACTGGCTGGGGACCAGCAAATCTGCTCTATCGCCCACCTGGCAGATTTCTCCAGAATATTTACTTTCAACTATTTCTTCTGAACATTGAGCCTTTATCAAATCACACACAAGATGCTCAGCACTGCAGGGACTGCTTCTGATCTCCTACATGACCTCAGCCTTGGGTGTAATGCAGACAGTCCTTTCTGGTTTATGGAAAGTTAATCTAGCTACCAGGAAATGTATTTAGCATTGGAAGAGTGCCATGACTCCACTCTCTCCCGGCAGGTGGAGAGAAATGAAGCTCTTACAAATCCTCTGACGTATCCAAATGCAATTGAGAACAGCTCTGAAACGCTGCCCATGTGTTGCCATAGGCAGATGCTAAAGACATTATCTGTTACAAATGAAAATGTCAACCAGATAATTAAAAATAAAACCAGAAATGAGGATAGATTTATCAAAACCTTTACATAATGTCCTTAATATGCATAACTACTTGAAACAAAGCTTTTCCTTCCTCACTTACTGGCCAAAATACATTGCTTCCATACTCAGACCTACTGTATATCAGCTGATGCAATAAATACCCTTGTAATTTACCTTTACGGTGTTACCTTTACTGACTTTGCAATGCCTATAGGCCCCAGTCATGGACTGAGCAGGAGTTGGTCGAGAAATGGTGATACCAATACCTAAACATTATACAATGTTCTGCACTCATCCTTTCTAATTGCTATCATCTGTAAGTCAGAAAATAGCCTTGTACCTTGTCGCTTGGCAGGTCAATGACAGAGCTGAGACTAGAGCCAGTTCCTGAGTCCCCGGACAATACCCTAGCCACTGCCCACACTGCATAAAGTATGTATGTTGAGGGGGGAGTTGCTTCAAAATTCATCTTGGCACACACAAATCCCTGCTACTATCAAAATCATATCTAGAGGCAGCCACACATTTGCTGCCAGTGTGTGAAAACATGGCTTAAAATATAACTAGAGCAGAAATTATTGTGCTTGACAGATTATACCAAATTACTCCTTGATGTTACTAAAGGAAAACCAGACAGCCCTTTGATCTTTAAAATGTGGATACACATGAAATTGTCATTCAACCTTTCTCATGGATGCTCTTGTGCTTTTTGAATTTGTTTTTCCTACTCAGAAAGGCCCCTGAGGTTGATGAGGGCTTGAGAGCCTTTGGGTGCTGCTCAAAATGGTGGTAGTTGAATGATCCATCAGTTCAGGAATGGATTTCTAACTGCCAGTGGATGATTAATTGATCTTATAAGTTTTGCTTGGGGTTCTCTGATAATTAATAATAAATAACCTGCCTAAAGGACATACAGCTTTTTGGAAACCATTGGTGAAAGCTGGTGTCTCAGGTCAAGAGTGTACTGAAGAGTTTGCTTTCTGTGACCTGAGGTTGTCAAGGAAGCTTGGACTTGACAAGTTTTTTGGTTTGAAACGTAAGTACCAACTTGCAAGGAATGACTCAAAAATCCTCTGAAGATACAAATCATGTCCAGCTGATGTCTGTTAATAGTCAAACATAGTGATGTGTTCATTTAGGCCTCCATCCAGCAAAGCTTTTAACCTCATGCATCATTCTAAGAGCACAGGTGTGGTTGTCCAGACTGTCCTTTGAGGAGGGCTTGCCCAGCCGGCTGCCCACACCACCAAACCTGCATTCTTTTCAGCAGGGAGGCTGTGGAGCGGGCGCACAGCAGACCCCGCAGGCTGCCTGGGAGGCTGCTAAACATACAGAAAATGGATGCCGGGTGCGTGTTAAAGACTTGGCTATTGATGACAGAAGCTGAAAGCTCAATGTTCTTGTACAAGGCCTGCTGAATCACTGCTGTATACGCTGAAATAGCTTTATAGAAAGAAGCATGCAACGCAGTGTCCTAGGAATCCTGCCTTTTGGGGCCTTTGTTACTGGTTTTTATCTTTGATTGACTTTGAATGTGTCTTGTTTTCTAAGAGCATTTAAACCAATTAGAAAAAGGTGTTTGTTCTCCCAGCTTGTCATCTGCAAAACATGGCTGGAGAAAGATAAGAACATGCTCAGCTCTCTTTCCTTTCATCACAATAACTGCACTGAAGGCACGCTGGTGAAATGATTGTCCTATTTCATTCTGGCCACTAACAGAATTAACATGACTTTCCATGCTTTATAAGCATTACATTTTCTTTCTTCATGGTATTGATTTAGTCTCCACTTGCCCTAGAAAGTCCTTCAGCCATAGTTGGAACTTGTCTTGAATATTCACAGCAAGTTCTGGAGGCTGCTGCAACCCTGGGAATGAAAACAACTCGTGGATGATACAGGAGAGCATGGGAAGGAGTCCTGCTCTGCCTCGGGTGGCCATTGGGAGAGTATGTAATGTATGGTATTTCTGACACATTGACAAGTACTGCTTTTCCTGTTGGAGACCTAAGGGCTGAGGACCTCAAAGGAACTGAAGGACCTCCTCAGGTGTCATGGAATCACGGAATCACGGAATTTTCAGAGTTGGAAGGGACCTCTAGAGATCATCTAGTCCAACTCCCCTGCTAAAGCAGGATTGCCTAGAGCACATTACTCAGGACTGCATCCAGGCGGGTTTTGAAAATCTCCAGAGAAGGGGACTCCACAACCTCCCTGGGCAGCCTGTGCCAGTGCTCTGTCACCCTAACCATAAAGAAGTTTTTCCGTATATTTGAATGGAACTTCCTATGTTCCAACTTGTGCCCATTGCCCCTTGTCCTGTCACTGGGAACCACCGAGAAGAGTCTGGCTCCATCCTCCTTCAACCCACCCTTTAGATACTTGCATGCCATAATAGGGTCTTCCCTCAGCCTTCTCTTCTCCAGGCTAAAGAGTCCCAGCTCTCTCAGCCTTTCCTCATAAGGGAGATGCTCCAATCCCTCAATCATCTTGGTTGCCCTTCGCTGGACTCTCTCCAGCAGTTCCCTGTCCCTCTTGAACTGGGGAGCCCAGAACTGGACACAGTATTCCAGTTGTGGCCTCACCAGTGCAGAGTAGAAGGGGAGAATGACCTCCCTCGACCTACTGGACACACTCTTCCCTATGCAGCCCAGGATTCCATTGGCCTTTTTGGTGACAAGGGCACATTGCTGGCTCATGGATAATTTACTATCTACCAGGACCCCCAGATCCTTCTCCTCAGAACTACTTCCCAGCAGGTCCACCCCTAACCTATACTGGTGCCAACATCAGCACTATGACTCATCCCCCTTGACCAGGCAAAGAACAGCTTATTTGGCAGCACTGAGTAGCAGGAACACTACTTTGCTCAGCTGTCCTTTCCTTAAAATGCCATACATTTGAAAAAAAAAAAAAAAAGCAGTAATGTTAGTCCAGTTAGTGGTTAGTCCAGTTAGCGGCCTGATTAGAGCGGCTGGCCCATGTCACATGGGTTAAACAAGGAGATAACTGTGCTTTCCCAAACCCCGAGGAGTTAGTGTTTTAGCCATGGAAGCCCGTTCTCTCAAAAAGAAACATTTTTCTATTAAAAAGCAGCACACTCAGGCTAGAAAGCCAACAGCACAGCATTTATGCAATTTGCACCGCACCTCTTGTGTTAACTGAAATAGGCACAAAAATTATTTGCCTTGTAGAGGAGCTTTTAAAAACCCTTGAAGACAAGCAGTGATTGCAACAAAGTTTATTTTCCAAATGTGTTTCAACTGGCTTGCTAATTATATAGCTCCTTGTGCAGTCATGTAGGGTACATACCACTCCATTAACTGTGCAAGTTAAATGAAGGAAAGTAAATGATGGTAATCGTAATACTACAAAAGCTTTGATAGGGAAATTGCTAGGAAAGAACAATGTTGACAAAAGACAGCAACAGAATATTCTTAGTTAAATGCAGCAAGATTTAAATGTTTAGATGCGTTAAAGCCTTCAAATCTGGGCAAGAGAGGAACACTGATTTTTGCTAAGACCAGAAGGGATTTCAGTATTAGCAATTCTTGCATCTTTGCTGTGAGTATCCTAGTATTTACAGGTTTTCTTAATTTCCGAAACTGTGTGATTATTTCAGAACCTCATCTATTTTTTTAAATAAATCTTTATGTTCAGAGTTGCAGAGAAAGCCTTAGAAACAGTATCTAACACCCCTAAAAGCTTTGACAGCTTCAGAGATAGCTTTGAAACTCAAGAGTACATGATTTTTTTCCCTGAGTGAGTCCCAAACGCACCTTAATATCATTGAGCCAATCTCACCATTTTCTCAAATTTCAGGCATTCTTTCCAGCATCTATTTTTAGAAACTGTGAAACCACTCCCCGTGTTGGGTGAACGTTTCCATGCTCTTTCTTTGTGGTCTCTTTACTTGCTGGTCCAGGTAAGGTCTCCTGGAGGCTTTCAAGGGTGCCAGTGCTAAGTCTGCACGAGCAAGAAGGGAAGCACAGCAGAACTGGATCTCCAGAGGGATACAATTCTAAGGACTCTGTGCCCATGCTGCATATATTTTGGGAGTCTTTTCTTCACACTAGTTTGGTCCCATGGTCTGAACAACCATTAGGGCCTGGAGCACAGTAGATGTACTGCTAACGGACATCTTCCAGTTTCATCATCTATCAAGCAAACCAGTTTGTGCGCTCTGAGATTGCTCTGCAATGTGGACCAAAGTGTGGTCGGTCAGATGGGGTGTTTTGATGATTGTCTTCAAAAGTGCTCTCCCGATCTCAAATAATATGTTTATTCAGATACATACCATATTCCTCCACTAACGTGAGAAAATTAGTCCACCGCCAGTCCTGCAGCTCACTTGCCCATTGAGTGAAACTAATAGGGAAGAGTGCTATGACTGCTATTAGAAGTCAACAACCACTTACTTGTTGCTGGGAAAAATAGGAATATTAGGGAAAACACTGGTAAAACTACCCTGTCTGTTCTCATCTGTAATTCAATAGCTGTAAGGAATTTTTTACAGTTTACATTGTAAAATGAAAATCTGTCCTGACCGGCGGGCCACGGGCAACTTGGGTCACATTTTGTTCCTTGGCAAAGCACAGCTAGGACAGATTGCTGTGTCACAGCAGAGTCCATTATTCATAAGCAAGACTATTTTTAACACATGAAAGCAAAGAGATAAGTGTAAATGTTACTTATAATTAACATCTGATGAAGGCAAATCTGTTGATGCCTTTTGCTTTACTGAATCCAGTCTGCATATCATAAAGTGTTACTGATTTTTGACACTTCAAGTCCCACTAGCCAATCAGTTCTCGAAGTTCTGCACACCTGGAAGGAAACAGAAACTGGCACATTGCCCGCGGTCAAAATGTGCAACTCGTAAGACAGCTCAGCCCCGTGTGCCCTTGCCAGGTGTCTGTGAGACAGTCAGCTTTCTGAGACTGAACTGAAATCTCGCTCTGTTTCTTGCTTTGGAAGAGACCGCAGGAGTGAGGAGTAAGATTAGGTGAAGCATGAAACGCAAGGTGCAGAAGACCTACCACAGCCGTCCTTTACATCGATTTCTCATGGATGTTATTGACAAAGCAGTTTGTCACAAATTTCTCTTTGTTAAAGCTCCCTTTGGGGTGCTAGAGTTTTTGGTTTGTCAAGACAATGCTTTAAGTCACAAAAAGCCATGTCATTTTGTGAACACCAACAGGCACACTGTATTGGCCAGTAATTTTTTTTTTTATAATCCATTTTAGTAGTCTGCTGCATCCTTTTCTGTTAAATGAAATGGTGTTATATGATCATAAATGTAATTGTTTCCCCATAGCTGGTGGGGAAAGAAAGCTGCATGATGAGTGCTGGTAAAGTGGTGAAATGGGATTGGGACTGGTACATGGGACTCGGGGAAGTAAAACTCACGATGGGCCATGAGTGATAGGTATTCTGCATATCATGTAATTTTTGGCACTCATCTGAGATGTATGAGTCTGGGATTCACTTTAATTAATGTTGGTCATCTGATATTTAAGACAGCTAGTTTGCAGTAGTCATGAAAGCTTTCTCTTCTGTTGATGGAGAGAGAAGCACCACCAGAGAGTGATTGGTCCCATTCCAAGAGAGATGTCTAAAAGAATTAAATAGATTATCTTAAGGCCAATGAATCTCCCTCTGTTTTAAGAAAACCTGAGGATGTTTATAGGCTTATGGAGTCGCCAGTGATGGAGGGAATTAAAGCAAAAGCCCCTGAAGTGAATACTTCTTATCCATCCTTTTTGCCTAGTTATGAGTGACACCTCATTTTGGTGGTTCACACAGGTGAGGCTTATTTTGTGACTGTATCTCTGAACGCAAAACACTGCTCAACAGAGTATTTGGTGTGAGTCCACCTTGCAACCTTATGTACATGTGTGCTTTTCCAGTTTCCCCAAGAAAAATAAGGTTGCTTTAAATTGTACTAACAGCTCATGGGCTCAAAGCAAAGGCATTTGAGATGAGCTGGTCAGAACTGCTTCTTTAATGCCCTACAGTGCTCACCTGTTTCACTGCTGGGAAAGGTGACAGGGGACCCTCACTCACCTGGGGCGATTCTTTGGTGACAAAGTCTTTCAAACCGCACTCTTCATATACTGCAGTGCAGTTTAATATAGAGACAAGTATAGAGTTTTGGTCATGTTCCATGCCCCTGAATTTTGTGATATTTCTGTACCTAGACCATAGAGAAAGCAGGTACTATGAAAAGGAAACAAGAAACAGAGAATGAGGAAAAGAAGTTGTGAATTATTGTGTTTCCTCTGTCAACGGTGTCTCTAGCATTTCCTACCGTATGTCCAGAAAAAGAGAAAGAATGAACTTGGACAGATCTAATCTAATTTTGTGGCAACTGAGAGTTTTAAAAAGTAGTTTTAGGCCTTAATTTCTGTAACCCTCATGACCGTTCTGAGGTCACTAAAGCTACCTGGGTTTTGGCAGAATTATTAGTAATTTTATTCTCTCCAACAAGAGATCCTTTTAACAAACAGCTTTAAAATGGTTTGGGATGGAATCAAGTATTAGTGTCATTCATAAAAGCACAAGGTGGTGGTGAAGTCAGGGAGCACTGTAGCATCAGGTTTTCAAAACACAAAGAAAGATGAAAGCAACAGATCCAACGCTTCAGCTTCCTGTTAAGATTGTGCCAAATTGTACTGATGAACCCTGTCCTCCAGTGCAAGCCCTTGCATGCCACTTCTACAGAATAGTTCAGGTGACAGTACAGGATCTGGTTGGAAAACCCATCCCAAGGAATACACAAGCAGCTGTTTGCTTATACAAGACTGCCCAATAATTATTTTCTTGTATCTACAATGTGTAGATGCAAATACATGCAAACATGCAGATTAGAGGGTGGCACACGTCTGACTGAAAATTGCCCCTAAATTTACAACTTAATCACTGATCATGACTATGTTTTTTTGGACTAAAATAAACTACTCCAGATGCTATGTCTATGATTTTTATTTAATGTGTGTGATTGGATTCAAACGTCTGTTCACTTCATTTTCTAATGTCAGAATGTAAAGATGTGAAGTCACTATTTTTTATTATTTCAATTTATGTAATTTTCACTGCTGAAGCAATGAGAAAACACATTTACTGAACTATGACTGTTATGGTCATCTGTGACGTGAGTTAATGGGACTATTTTGTCAGGCTAATGAAACTGCATTGTCAAAGTAATGGAAGAGTGTTTTTGAATTTGGGAAAAAATAATCTTGTCATGGTTACTCGAAACAAACAGTGATGCAGATGGTTTGCCATAGTCACTATTAGAGAGCCTTGGGCCAGATTGTGCTGCCTGTTTACAGAAATGAAAACACACGCATTTCCTTCCAGTGTGGAAGGAATAGAGACCTGTGCCTGTCCAGAGCCCGTCAGGGCACTCAGGGCCCTGATAGCCGCACGACACTGCATGCTGATGGAAACATGGGAAGAACAGAAACCAGACAAAAAAGCTATGGGCAAGCTTCTCCAGCTCTGCAGAAACTAGACTGTAGCAGTGGCAGAGCCAGACGCTGCACTCTCTGAGCCAACCCTTTGGAGAGCTGGTGCATCACATCAATGTGAGTAAGCTCTTGGTAGTTCAGTTCCAACAGTCCTCTGAGGACCGAGTGGAAGGCAACAGAGCCCAATGCTATTACAGAGGTCTACAGCCCTCCTGAAATCCATTTGAACTTCAGGGAACTTCAGCCAGGGTGAAAACAAAAACTCCAGAGATTTTTTTTTCTTTTCCCCAGGGGGGAAGACCGCCTTCTTTAAGGTCTGCCTTACCTTTGCAATTTTTTCAAGGCATCCACTCCGTATTTCCCTACTTACCTCTACGCCCCATCTCCCTTCCCCCAGTTTTCTTCGCATAGAGCTTTTTATGTAGGAAAGGATGTGAGCTACTAAACGAGACTTGGAAGACAATGGAGAGGATGAACTCAAAGGCTACAGTACTCCTAAGACAGCTTTATGTATTTCCTGCTGGTTAACTGAAAACAACTGCTTAATTTTTTTGCAGTGAGAAGTTCTACTCCTGTTCTTCAGACGCTTTGGTTGGATGCTGATGTTTAAGATGCTGAACTTACGCTGACCTTCACAAGAGGCCACATCACAGCCATAGATGGTTCCTGATACACTATGGTCATCTAAGTGTGAAAGTCATGTAAGCATCAATAGTTTGCAAGTCTTTAAGGCAGCCCCATCCAGTAACCATTCTGCTATCTTCTGTCTCCTGTATTCTGTGGAAGCACAAAAGGCTGTGGAAATTCAGCTATGGGATGATGTGAACCAAAGAGATATTCCTGAATGTGAACTGGAGGGAAAAAGAAAACGGAAATGAGCAATAGCAGCTGCATCAGGAGAAAATACCCCTCCTTTCTCCGCTTACTTGTGCTGCTTGAGAACTGTTGTTGGTTTTGTTACATACCTGCACACGGTGAAAACACTCTCTTTTGATTGGTATTCTAGCAAGCTTGGCTCTGCCATGTCTTATAGAAAAAGCCTCAATTTTACTTTTAGTTTAGGACTACTGATAGAGTAGTAGTAATGATTGTGCAAGTATCATTCTGGGTCTGATCCTATCACTAATTTTCCTGTTCTCAAGAAAAAATCCCTGTCCCCTGAGCTATCACTCAGAGTCTTATATGAATGATTTAAGGATCAAAACCTTAAAGCCTGGAATTTTTGAATGGGCAGATTTGCTTTCCATGATTTAATGCTCACTGTGTAGCATATTTCCTTCACATTGTATGCCTGAATGGTTGTCACATATTCTTTTGCCAGCACACAGAGCTAGTTAAACTCTTTTACTTCTCAGACAGGTTACATATAAAATGGCTTAAAAAGCCAGATATTTCACTCAAAGATTTCTACTAACATGGCTTTGAAGATCCCCCCTGGTAAGCAGCACTGAACCAGAATCTCAGTTTCCATACAGGCTAAAAGCAGTGTGTTTAGGAATGTTAATGTTCATGTGCAAAAGCCAGAGAAGCAGAAGGTTTCTCAGAGACTCCTCAACACACCCACCCCAGCTCTGCTGTACACAGGTTGTCTTGTCTCAGCATTTCTGAGATTGGGACTACCACCTGTACTACCCTGCCATAACAGCAGCCTAGTAGAGTTTGCTTCAGGACTTCCCTGCAGCAAGACAACCCACAAATTTATGATCCTTCTCTCAGAAGTGGCTTATGAGCCCCCTGAGCCATGCTGTTTCCTGGGCTCGAAGCTGTGGTGCTTGGCTTGGTCCTGTGGTCACACTGGTGGCTGAAACGCCAGGGAAGGATTTGCAAAGGAGGTGGTACTTCTTCAGTGTCCTTGTAAGAGATAACAAGTGAGGTGTGGAGTGAAGTGTGAGTTACAACTTGGAAGTTGCAGGGCCTGCAGGAGCCTGCTTTCCCCTGACAGCCCTGGCATGCAGATATCAGTCATCACAATGGCAGCATGCCTACAGCTTTCTGCTTAGAATCATAGAACGGTTAGAGTTGGAAGGGACCTTGAAGATCACCTAGTTCCAACCCCCCTGCCATGGGCAGAGACACCTCCCACTAGACCAGGTTGCCCAAAGCCCCATCCAGCCTGGCCTTGAACACTTCCAGGGATGGGGCCCCCACAACTTCTCTGGGCAGCTTGTTCCAGTGCCTCACCACCCTCACAGTAAAGAATGTCTTCCTAATACCTCTTCTAAATCTACCCTTTTCCAGTTTGAAGACATTACCCCTCGTCCTATCACTACATTGTCTGATAAAGAGCTCCCCCCCCCCATCTTTCCTGTAGGCCCCTTTTAAGTACTGGAAGGTTGCTATAAGGCCTCCCTGGAGCCTTCTCTTCTCCACACTGAACAACCCCAGCTCTCTCAGCCTGTCTTCATAGGAGATGTGCTCCAGCCCTCTGATCATCTTTGTGGCCCTCCTCTGGACCCTGTCCAACAGGTCCACGTCCTTCTTATGTTGGGGTCCCCAGAGCTGGATGTTGTACTCTCAGTGGGGTCTCACCAGCGTGGAGCAGAGGGGCAGAATCACCTCCCTTGACCTGCTGGCCATGCTGCTTGCTGGTGATCCAGGCATTGGGTGAGAAGTGCAATTTCAAGTCCTTGTGCTGAGCACACTAGTTTCCCCTGGAGCACCCAGCAGTCAGGGACTAGGCTATTGGAGATGGCTGCTGTGTCCCAGAACGCTCTTAAGGTCATCTCATTATTGTATTGCAGGAGCGTGTGGAGGCCCAGCTGAGATTTGCACTACTTTCTGTACAAACATGTTGGATGCGAACACCCTGTGCCAAAGCGCTTACGGTGTAAGAGAGAAAGACAGGCAAGGGATGCTGGGGGACAAAGGACCCAGAGGTGAAAAAAACTGCCTCAGGTCACAAATCTGCTCTGTAGGAAAGCTTTGTGGAGAACACAGGTCTCCTGATTTCTGGATGAGTGACGCCTCCGTTGGCACAGGCTGTCTCTTTGAGAGTGCTGCAGACAATATGGATGCTGGCTGGTGAAAAAACCCCTTGAGTGAGGATGCAAATCAAGTATGATGAAATAGAACAGCAACAGTTTAGCGATGCATCCTCCTATGATCAAACAGCATCTTCCCAAGGTATGAATCGTGCTGCCGGTTCTGTTTCAGCACAGTGAGACTGGGTTACTGGAGCAGGGTGTGACAAATCTGGCTGCCAGCACTTTTATTTTCCTGAATCTCGCCCTCGGCCATGTGTGTTTGGAACGGTGGCATTTATTCAGTTTTTTCCTAATGATCTCTCCAGAGGCTTCCACTGACTTAATTTTGCACCACCCTCATCCCTTTATGTAGGCTCGACAAACTCTTCCTGGTCTTGCATCACCCGGTCGTGCACCGCGCACTGACATTGGATGTCATTTTAATCCATGGCGGCTGTGTATTATCATGCTTAGAGAGTAATCACATAATCCTGGCATATTGTCAGTCTTCACAATTGAAATAAGAGTTCTGCTACTGTTTCTTTTCATCTGGACACAGTAGTTTCTTTCTGGACTTGCACTGATACTACTTCAATTATGTTATGAAATCTCTTCTCCTCATCTTTGGACTGAGATTACAGTCAAATTGTTTTAAGAACCATATTGAGCTTCTCAACAGAGCAAGTTTTAGGAATTACCCACATGTTCTGAAAGCAAGCCAGTGATACAGTGTCAAGAAAAGGAATGGCCCAAAGTGCTTCACCAAAGCAGGCACTTAAGAAAGAATGGGCAAAGAATCCAACTATTTCTGTTTTCATAATTCAGGGAGTGTCAGCTATTGTGGAGTACCTCAATCAAGAGAACTGAGCTGCACTGCTACCACTTTCCATTAACAGAGTGTCTGGTCCTTGCCATTTTTCTGGGATCAGATATACATGTGGTTTTAATAGAACTGTAAGTCAGATATAAAATGTGACTTTTTTTTTTTGTAACTCATATAGGGGTTGTAACCACAAGCCCTCATTAATACACATCCTGTGCCATTCCAAAGTGCAGATATCTTTGATGTCCTCCAATATTTTAAAAATTGTGCTTTGATGAAAGCCAAAATATTAGTTAGTCATAACTTAAGGCTCAGAAAACAATAAGCAAATTTAATTGCAAGGTGCATTTTTGTGTGCTTTAGGCAAAGAAAATACTGAGGGCAATCAGCTAAGTAGAAAATTATGTTTATATTATATGGGATAAATGCAATTATAATTTGCTGTAGGGTTGGACTCTTGATCTTTAGATTCCAGTAATTAAATGTATTCCTTGCTTGCTGAGTCATTTTGCTGTGTGCAGAACCTATTGCAATTATTTTCACACCATAATTATCACGAGAATCCATTTTAGAGACAATATGCTGCTGTGAAGGCTGCTGAAGGTATCCCTGAAACTAATCATTTCATATAGCCTAGAAAATCCATTTTATAGTGTTTGAATGGGAAACACACAGAAGCATTCATTATTTAGTTTATATATGTTTGTATACATAAATATATATATATAAAGCTTCTTTTATGTATGTTTATTGGTTGGTTTTGAGCAATCCACATGTATTTAATGTACTTAACCCAAAGCCAAATATGTGTAACTGCATCTTTATGCTACACAATCCTTCTTACTGGCTGCCATGACTACCGACTAAATGTCAAAATGCAAAAGACAATGAGAGGAGACAGTCTGAAAAATCCAATATTCTTCTGGGTTTTGAATGGAATTTTAATTTTGTGAGACATTTTAGAATAAAGATGTCTCATCAGTTTGAATAAAGGCATTAGTTTGCTTTCTGTACACAATTGGAAATGACGTATGTAAGTAGATTACTTAAAAATGAAGGGTTCCTATCCTTGCAATAATACAAACAATGGCATACACATTATAATTATGTTAATTAACAATAGTATTTTAAATTTGAATGCCAGAACAAAATAAGCTCTTAGTAAATGATTTTTAAACCCAAGGAAGTGTGATAATGGAAATTGTGTTGCAGATGCCCTGATACTCTGGTTTATACTCTGGTGCTTTATATTGTATGGCTTGATTCCCTTTTTTCATAACAAAGACTATCAAAATTTAAATGCTTTTATACAAATTTAAGAGCAAGGGGCTGTATTTATTTAGTTACAAGATATTCCAAAGGACTGAATTTCTGGGTTTAGGGAAATTTAGTCCCTGATTTAAGGAAGTCTCCCTACATACGAAGTCTGTCAATTGTACATTTATCCTTGGAGAAATACTTTGGTTCAAAAATAATGTCTTTAGGTTTTGAAGGACTTTGAAAGCACTGCACAGAGTAAGCAAAAGTGACAGCAAGTCGCTGATCCATCATGTTGATACAAAGCAGGTTCTGTAAAAATCATCTTTTCATTTGGTGTTGTCTCCTAACAAGCAGGCAGCAGAATGACTAGGAAAAGTATCTTTTGACAGGTCCCCAAATCTAGAAACTTGGGCTACTTCTAGACATTCTAGACATGTTCACTGTAAAAATCTATTTTCACAGCATTTAAAGACATAAGAAAATTTTCTGCTAGTCTTCTACACAGTCCTAAAGAGAGTACAAATGCCCAACTGAGATTTCAGATGATGTTTCAGTGTGTGGCTACATAAAACCATAACTGTCAATGCTGAAAGATGAAGTCTAAGCACCAAAATAGTAGCGGATACTGGGGCAGTGACTATTTTTTTTATAATAAATTTACGGAAATAAGCTGAGCATATGTAGGTTGGCTCTAAAAGTCTCACAAGGAAGACATTTTTGCTATTTCTTCCACTTCTCTTTTAAAGGAGTCAGATTGGGAAAATGGAGAGAGGAAGCAGGCCAGAAGCAGAGGTGTATGTGAATCAACAGGAGGGGAGGCTGGGTTCACTAGTGGTTGAAGGTATTTGGTGTTGTGGAGCTGCACTTGAGGTACTGCATTCAGTTTTTGGCCCCCCAATTTAAGAGGGACATGGAAGAACAGGCGGAGGTCCAGTGGAAGGCTACCAGGAAGGTGAGGGACCTGAAGCACGTGGCCTGTGAAGGGTGGTGGAGGGGGCCAGGTTTGTTTATTTGGGCAAACAGGTAGCTGAGGGATGACATACTAGCTGCTCACAACTATTTGAAGGAAAGATCAATGAAATGACAGACTCAAACTCTTCCAGGTAACAGAAGAAGCAACAACAGCCACAAATCATGGCTTGGGAAGTTTTGAGATCATCCATTAGGGAGCTGGCTAGACAAAGTGGCGATGGTCCTTCTTCAAGCAGGAGGACAGGCTAGATAACCTCTAGATGTCCCTCCAACCAGCTTCTCTATAGTTCAATTCCCAGATTGAGCTCATTTTTATGTGTGCTGTTGTGGGAAGGAGAGCAGGCTTGCTAGCAACTTACAGCCCCGGCTCCACTCCTCTTTGTTATTCTTATCTTTTCATGCTTGCTATCCCAACAAAAATGAATCTCAAGTGAAAATCCAATCCCAAATGAAATTCCAAGTACCCTTCCAGATTTGGCAAAAACTCTCTCAGCACTTTAGCTTACTTGCAAAGCAAGCAATAAGCCATACAGAATAGACACAGGCAATAAAAAGGATACATAGAAGCAAATAAAGAAAATTATTCTAACTATTCTTTTAAATTTTGGCTTTGCCTCACTGGGAAGATTTTGTGTAGCTTGTGGAGTCTAAATGATCATTTCATGCTTGGAACTGTTGCAAATAAAATACCATTCTGGTCATCAGTGAGTATTAACTTACGTAGACAACAAGTCTGGGGTCTCTGCAAGTTTTGTTATTGAGCAAAACCATAAAATTGTATTTGACATAGAGCAAATGGATATAAATGTGCCTATTTTAACCAGAAACTGGCACGATTGAAAACATATATAGGTCAAACTTAAATCTGAGACATTTAATTAGATATTCTTTGCTTTTTTTAATAAAACTGATTTGGGCAGTGACAACAATCAATGGAGTGACTAGTGTGAAGTGATGGAAATCTTCAATAATCTTGACTCCTGCTAGATCACAAGCATTTTTCAATTTGTCACATACTTTCTTAGCCTGAGAAAAAATATATGCAAAGCATGTACGCGAAAACAAAGCTTCAGCTTGAGCACCCATTGAGCTGTGGCCATTTATCAGTGGTTCTCTGGAAGCCCATCTAGAAGATATGGCCCATGACCTGCAACATTCTATTGTCATGAACTTATCCTAACTACCAGTAAAATTAATTACAATAGGTTGAAGTTTTTGTCAGTCCTGATCTTGAGCTGATTAATACTGTTTTACTAGCAATCAGATCATTCTTGGATGAAATCCCAGTCTTCTTTTAAGGCAACTGAAAGGTTCTCTTTGGTGCATTTATGTTTTATCCAATAGCTGCGTTCTGGGGGGCTCTCTAAGATGAAATTTTTGAGCTATTCGTCACATGTCTGTTATTCTATGGCTCTCAGCTTTTTCTGTATGATCTTTAACTAAACTATCTATGCAGCTATTATTACTAATTACCTGATTTATACTTCTACTATTGTATCCTGCCAAGTCTTTATGCATATATTCAAACATTTGATTGCCTCCATTAAGAAAATAATGGTACCACTCAACATCATATTGCTAAAATTTATCATAGATAGGCATAGATTATAAATATTATTGAGTAATTTAATCAGAAGATGTGTAAAAAAAAATGTGTGAAAAATAAAGAATGACAGCCTCTTCTTTGAAACCATGCTGATGGTTCAAAGAAATTAGTATATTATTCAGAATTTATTAAATTGGCTGAGAGAAAACAATTGCTGGTGGGATATTTTTGTTACAATTGATGCTACAATAAAACTAGAATAAGAACCACTGGCCAGAGAAAGTGACCTCTGTTTTAAATAGCTTTACTCAGATTTGCGTTATAGACATACATTGATTTTTTGAAGATGTAAAATTAATGCATAAATGTCTATGCTATAACAATTTATATGGACTTTCAGTAATGTGAATGCTCCCAATTAAGTCTTTCACGATTCACCTCTGTTTTTCATCTTTCTCTTCTCCTTCCCTCTTTTATACTGTTTTTCAATTTAGTGATTTTTTCCTGTTATGAAATATTACTGAAGATTTCTAGAATTCATTTGCTCTGTCAGTCTATTTATCTCTCTGTAGCTATCTATCTGCCTATCTATCTGTCCCCCTGTTTCTATTTTTCTGCAGTACTGGCCTCCACTTACACAGAAGAGGATCTTAATGAATTCAGAGACACTGCTCTGTTACTAAATTAACCACATGAGGAGTCAATCCCTGCAGAGATGCTCCATTGATTTCTGTGGGGCTCTGGTGTGAGGGTGCTTGGCACATTTAGAGTAACAAAGGATCTTCGCTTGCATGAGCTACATTTCCAGCGAACTGTCCACCAACGTATCCCAGCATCAACAGTTTGTCACTAAAGGCAAATCAGAACTTCTTCTGTGTTGCTCAGCCTGTCCTTTATAACAGACTTATCAAACTTTGAGGACTGGCTTGGCCGTCACGTTTTTCAATATGTTCTAAAAGTATTGGGAGCTGGAGATCCAAATCTCAACTTATAATGGCCTGTTTTTTCTCTTTTGTTGTATAATCAAATTCTTTTTCCTGTATAAAAAAAGTCTCTTTTCCTGTATAATCAAATTCTCCTTTATTAGTGTAGCTGGCTTTCATATGACTATTCAAAATAATAAAGGAGATGTTCCCTTCCTCAGCTGCTGCTTCAGGAGATTTAAAAGGGAAAAAATGGGTTCATCTGACATAAATCAACATGGGTCTACTACCATAGATTTGCACTGCTTTAGGATCTAATTCCAGCAAGATTGGTGTTCCTGGCCTTTGCACACCTTAGCCACTGAACCGTGTGACCCATACACCACAGTGAGCCATTGCTATTTCCCATCTACTGCCACTTTTTTGACTTCCACTGCGTTACAAAATATGAGAGTCTTCCTTCCACTGAGTATCACTTTGTTAAATTACAACAATTTGGCCTACAGTTTTCTTGGCTGGAGGGCTGCCTCTTACTGAATTTTGGAGAAGCTTTTAGCAAAAATCATTTCACTATTTCTGGGAGGATGACTAGGGAAAAATACATAGCTTGCACGTGGTAAACTAAACAAGCACTTATGATATTTGTTTGAAAGGCACTAACGCTTTGTGCCAGGAAATCATTCCTCATTTGAAAAATCTGCCCGGGCCTGGCTGTGGAATAAGTCATTGAAACATTCGGGCTTCAACAGTGGCTGGGAGAGTCATGTCCAAACTTTACAGCCAATTTCTCTGCAGACACTTTGTGCTGGACATGACTGATTCCACATGGGCTGAGAGTGATGCTTCAAGCACTGCTCCTCCTGGTTGCTGTGGACCAGAGGAGTGCTGGAAATTGGAAAAAGAAGAGGAGACAACTATCCTGTGGTCTTAATTCCTCCCCTTCTGGCCCTGCAGAAGTGTGAAGGATTATCAGAAGGAATGGGCTGTGGAAGGGATGAGAGTTGAATGTGCCTGGTGGGAGAAATTGCTGAGAGCAAACAAATTAAAAAAAAAAAAAAAAAAGAAGGGGAAAAAAAAAGAAGTACAGTCAGTCAGGGGATGGGATGATTGCAACTGGACTAAGAATGAGGATGACACTATGACTGACTGGATAATGAAGCTGGGTTAAGAAACTGAGGAAAAGGGTACCAAGGAAATGGATTGGGACTGGAAATCAGTAGGTGGTGGGGATGGAGCAGATGGGAAACTTGGATTAGGATGGCAGATTGTTCACACGAAAGTTCAGAGTTATCTGAAATAGAAATAATAGAATCACAGAATACCAGGTTGGAAGGCACCTCAAGGATCATCTGGTCCAACCTTTCTTGGCAAAGCACAGTCCAGACAAGATGGCCCTGCACTCTGTCCAGCTGAATCTTAAGAGTGTCCAATGTTGGGGAATCCACCACTTCCCTGGGGAGAGTATTCCAACGGCTGATTGTTCTCATTGTGAAAAATTTTCCTCTTGTGTCCAACCGGAATCTCCCCAGGAGATCTCCCTTTATCCCTCATCTTTTCCATGTGACTCCTTGTAAAAAGGCAGTCTCCATCTTCTTTGTAGCCACCCTTTAAATACTGGAACATGGTGTACTTTATAGTATTATTCACATCTTTTGTGCAGAAGAGATCAGGATGCCAGCAGAGCTGAGATCTCTAGAATAGCATTGGCAAGCTATGCAAACTGATAATTATGATTTTGGAGAGCACTTAAAAGTACCTCTGCCATATTTAATCCCATTTTTCAGGCCTCACACCACTAGGAGGTGAAATTCTTTACACTGTTAATCTAACACAGTATGATTCTCTAAGTAAGGTATTTCCCTTCTTTATGTTTCACTGGGAAAAAATGTGAATGTGCTTGAATACTCAATGCAGATTAAAATAAAAATCTGTCGTGGTTTGGGCTGGGCTGGCCACCAAAACAAATGACATGCTCTGCAAATATCAAATATTTTGTTTTTTGAAGCACAATGAGTATGGGCTTCTTTCGTATCTACAACATATAATATTGAAAGCTCCGTGACTGCAGTCTTGAGAGCATCAAAAAATACCTAAACACATAGACAAGATATTAGCTTAGAAATAGTCTTTTGTGTTACATCTACATAATAGATTGAATAAACACCAGTACCTGGAGACAAAGACTGTATATGCAAGTGATTATAAACATCACTGCTGAGTGACATCAGTTCCTCTTTCTTTTCACATGAATGATGTAGAAACAAATACATCAAAACAGTTAAATGTGATATTTAGTAAAGGCTAATAAAATGGGTCACAGAAGGGAATTTAGCTTCCAAAAAGTGTCTTTGAAAAATTATGGAGCTTGATTCATGCATTCATTTTAATTTAAAAGATTTCCTAGGAGTGTGCAAACATTTCCTACAGCTCCATTCAGGTAAGTGAAGGGTTTGCAGTACAAAAATACTAGCAAACCATAAAATTTAATTTTTGCTACAGTTTTATATATAAATGTAGGTAAAACTTTTTGTGCATCTTTGTCCTGGCTGTGGTCTCTACAGTCTTTAGAAATGGAAAAAAATAATAACCGTAATAATATTAGCCACTTCAGGGAGCCCTGCCAATGAAATCCCATCAGGAGCCATCCTAGTGGAAACAGGAGGATGAATTTGAACACATGTGTATCAGAAATCTTAGGCCAAAAGGACAATTTGTGTTTTCAACAACTTTAGAAAGGATCAAAAATAGTACCAAGATCAAAAGTTATAGCTACGTAGTCACTTAATGACTAGTGAAAATATTTAAATTTAATGTAAAAAACTGAAACATTAACAGGTACCTTCACTAGCTTCAGGTAAAGCTTAAGTTAAATTCTCTATTTGTAGATTTCTATGCCAATCAGTAGTATAAAATATAAACATCATTATTTTTTCTTTACCCAAGAAATTCCCTAAGGATTATAAAAAGTATCTGAATAGCACAGAATGCTAATACAGCCTCAGAAGGTAAGTCGATGTGTTTCCTAATCTGATCAGTATGGATTTTTGCAACTTCTATAACATTAGAGCATTGTTACACATTTCCATGCAGTATGGAACATAACCTCCCATCACAACTCTGAGGTAAGTATATAAGATTATCCCCATCTTTACGAAGAGAAAGTCAGGTCATAAAATGATTAAGGGACAAATCCAATAAAGGAGCTAGGTGCCTAAAATGATATTTAAGAAAAATTCAGGCTTCTAAACCCAAAATCTGGACTCTGCAAATTCCTGCACAGCTGCAGAGAGGTCATGAAAATCCATAAATACCATAATTTGCGCTCTTCAAATTGGTAGTGCATTGTAGGGTGCCACCTTTTTCTACAAGCAAGGGTGCTGCAGACTTGAAATGTTTAATCCCCTAACACTGGGAATCGGGTGTTCTTCCAAACCAGTCCCCATCCTCTGAAGAAATCAGTGCAGCCTATTTTCTGGGGGGATGTCGCACACATAGATAGGACGGGGTCCTTCTCAAATGCAGGGGCAGCCACTGCTTTCTTGTAAAATGCAGCTGAGGAGAAACATTGCTGGCTGGCTTACTCCTGCCCTTTGATACAGCTGTCTCCAGTGAGCACCTTGGACTGGGAAATGCCAGAGCTGGGTTCAATCTCTTTCTATTTTTTATCCACTGGCTGTATCATGCAAAATCCAGCGGTGGTCCTATAAACTAGAGCTTCCCAGTTACTAGGTAGAGGTCATGCTCTTTCCTGTGTGCTCTCTTGTTCTCTCTCCAGCATGGGTGGGAATGGGCCACATCTTGGTGGCTCTACTGTTGTCCTGGAGGGAGGACAAGTGGGGACAAGGACCACTACATCCCAGTGCCACACTTGGAGGCCAAACACCAGCTGTTTGGCTGAGGGGAAGGACTGCACTCATTGTCACTTCTTCCTCCCACCATAATGGTGAAGACCAAATCAGGGCTTCTCTGTGGCTGCAGGTAAAGTACCCAAGAGACAGCTGAAGTCTCACCATTCTCCCCCTGTATTTCCCTCCGGTCACAGAGTGATGAGTACATCCACTCTGGGAAGACCTCAGCAATGGCCAGAGGTGCTGACCTCTCCCCAGGTGGTGTGGAGGTACAGTCACACCTGTATCCCACCACAGGTGCCTTAGAGCTTTACTAACTCTATCCTCAGTCATCTCCCTAAACTAATCCACCTCCATGGGCAAAACTGGGGGAAAAAAAACCCTCACCAATCCTTTTCTGCGATTGTGCGCATGAAGGATCACAATTTCTCCACTCAGTAACTGCTACAACAGTGATGAGTTTTGTGTATTAGCATGCGTGCATAAATTATAATTTATTTATGAACTTCTTGGATTAGACAGCTACACCTACAGAAAAATAACATTGCTAAATGTATTCAGCAAAGCCTAACGTTTCGTGTAGATGCTGTGCATCAGTTTAACGGCACATCCTGGCAGAAAGAGCTTAAATTCGCTTCATTTGTTAAATTATGTATTAGCAGACAGGAAAAAGAAAAACATAGTAAGTGGAATAGAAAATCAAATAATTACAGAGCAGCTTTGTATGCTGGTATTGCTCAGACACAAGATGTCTTGAATATTTTGTTCCCAGGGACCAGCATTTCTGCATTAGTCTGTTTTATTGACTGAGGATGCAGGTTTCTGCAGACTGAGGTCTCCAAAGCAAATTTTTCTGTTTTTGAAAAGTGCTGAGCAACTAGAACAATAGATACAGCCAGCACCGTAGTCGTGGGTGCCCAGCACCTTTCAGGATCGAGATAATGTGTCCCAGGTAGAATTGTTGGCTGATGTTCACCGGGGAACTCACACTTTCAAGTGGGATCAACAGTATTTTTAAACTGAATGAAGATCAACACTGCCTCAGACGGTATCCTTAGAATCCATAGTGTGAGAATTGTGTGTAGCCTAGAAGGAATTGACAATAGCAGCTCTAAATTAGCTACCAACTTCTGTGTCCCCACGGGCTAAGGATCAGCTGATTGTGCTGAGGCCAGTGGCTGAACTCCATTGGCTCCAGTGAGGCAAGACTCATTTGCAAAGTTGGTTCATCTATCATCCATTTTAGGGATAGTGCTGAAGAAGACATGTTCTCTACAAGCCACCTGATGACAGAAACAGTTTTTGTTTATGATGGTGACCTGCATGGAGAACTAACATTGGATTTTTGAAGGTAGTTACTGCAGAAATATGTAAGCACTGCTGGTTCACAATGTGACATTTGCTCCTCCTTAAAGCATTGGGCAGAACTACTGAGAGTGCCGGGATAAAGGGCTTTGAAGCCTGATAACATAATTTGAAAGCAAATGTACTCAATCTATATACATCCTGGGGGGAGCACACTCTGCGAGAAGACTTGTTGGAGGATTTCACTTCCAGCTGTGTTGTTGCCTGCTGGTCATTGGGCTAGGAGCCACCCTCAGTCCCTTATGTTCAAGTGGCGGCTTTCTTGCCGTATAATCTTTAGCAAAGATTTTAGTGAGTTAATTATCCAACTATATCAATTATTTGGAGTGACACCATTTTAGGATGCCTACTTTAAGACACCTAGGGCTTGATGTTTTTCAGCAGTGCTGAACATCTCTTGTTCCTTTTGACTATGAACTAATAAGGTAGTTAAATTAGACCTACATGAAAACGCTGCACAGGTCAAGTATTGCCCAGACCTACCTGTCGTGGGAACCCTCTGATCTCTGTGCTTCAGACTACATAATAATGCCTCCTTCTCACAGGAGGCTCTTAGGAGAATTAATTAGTTAATTTTGTATGGTCTTTGAAGGCTGAAATGCTATCTAAATATATTGCTGGATATGAGCGTCCCATCTCTCTTCTGTAATGAGTTTTTTTAATTAATGCTATTAATTTGAAAATGGAGAATTCTTTTCTAAAGAAATGAATATAAATGTCGCCTGAGAAAAGTCTAACTGTGAGGGTAGATTACACATATATTTCTAGTATAAAATAGTTGTGCAAAATGTGATCTACAGAAATGTACTATTGTAGTACAAATACCAGAGACATTAAAAAAAAATTTAAAATTCCAGGCTTAATTAATTAATGAAAGGAAAATCAAATTGACAAAATCAATGTGAATGAATTACAGGAATATATTATTAAACAGGGAAGTCTTTAGTCTAAATAGAGCTTATATTAGGACAAAGAGGTGATGGAGGTGGAGGTGAGAGAACATTTTGGAAGTGTTCAAGCTGCTGAATTTTATTTTTATTTCCTCAGCATGTTATGGGATCTCTTCCATAAGATGATGGAATAGATGACGCTCCATCCTCCTGCTTGTACAGTTCACCGGGTAAGTAAAAAACTGCTATTAGGCAATATAAATTCTTAGCCATATGGACTGTTTTTAAAATTGTTACTGCCTCAATTCTCAATAGCAGTAATCTACTAGTAGAATAATCTACTCTTTAAAAACAGGAAAAGAATGTGAATAGGTATTAACCTTCAGTTCTCTAGTGAATTGCACTTACCAACAACTTTATATTAGTTTAATAGTCAAAATTCTCAGAAAAATAAACTAATTGAAATGTTTCTTCTGCTAGATCTTGACAAAATTTGAAATATTGGTGTCTCAGTCAAACCACATTTCTGTTAACATTATAAGACAATGAACTCTTTTCTGAATCTTGTCTACATACATTCTCATCTCAAAGTAATTTCCTATTTGTCTATTCAGATAAGTAATTTTCTGACAATTGAAAATAATTCAGTGCTGACTTGCGTTCCTTTATTTGACTTGTGTTCATTTATTTATACATGGGGGAGAACCATATTTATTTATAAAAGGGGAAGGTTAAAACCTTCTGCTAAAACCTGCATAATACAGAAAGAAGCGTGCTCAGTCCAAATTCAGGCTGGTGCTCAGCCATACGTTGCTTAACTTGAAGCTTGTCACTGCCATTAATGTCCAGATGACTACTCATGTGCAATTGTTGAAGATCAAGCAATTGCTGAAGTGTACTGCCAGATCAGAGGCAGAATGCTTACCCCTTGGCAGTAAAAAAACCCTAGTTATTAAAATAATTGAACCAGTTAAACTCAACAACCATACACTTATTTATGGCTTCGTATGTATGTTTACATACCAGATAGAACAATAATGTAGGACTCAGTTAATAGACAAACTTAGCAGTGACAGTGCATCCATCAAGCTAAGTATCGAGGTCTGAGCTTGTAACTAAAATGTGCAAAATGTGATCTACAGAAATGTACTATTGTAGTACAAATACCAAAGAAATGAAAAAAAAAACAAAACACAACCCACCAAAATTCCACAAAATTCCAGGCTTAATTAATTATGACAAATGACAAAATAGAAGAACAACTCTGAAGTACTTTTACAGCAGTTTAATCAGTCTTACTGAGATATGCAAAGGAGGCAGCGTGGGGCTGCCTGATTTCCCGTATCTTCATAATCCCACCCATTTATCACCTCACAGAGTTCCTGACTATCTCAAAAGGAGCCTAAATTAAAACGCTTCCTTAACGCAATATTAACACATAACCCATGTATTTCTGTTAAACAACTTCCTATAAAATAAACAAGAACCATAATCAGGACTGAGACTTTTTGTGGGACAAACGTCTGAAGATGTTTTCATAATAAATGTTCTTTAAATTAAACACCACAAGGAAACAATGAAATAATGGTTTCAGACACCTTTTTTAGTTCCAGTGGCATCACTGACTGCTTCACCCTCTCACTTACATGTACATACCCTAAGAAAGTTTATCCAACCCAGTTACATGGTCTATCAGGTCTGTAGTGACCTCACCTGTAAAAGCTGCTGATTTATGTAGCACACATCCTGTATGGTGTGGAGCAGAAGGTATGAATGAGCCCATCCATATAATCCAGATTTCATTTGGAAGATGGTGCCAAAGGGAGAATGCAATTTAAAAGCCCCCAGGATTTCTGTACAGTCGTGTTATATGAAATTTTAAAATAAGACACACTTAAATATAGATAAATAAATAAATAGGGTGGTGTGTGTGTGTGTGCCTGGTGTGCATCATTCATATACTATGTAAACTAAAGAGAAAGAAGAACTTCATGGGCATTCAGGGTGTACTGAGCTCCAGAAGTCCTTGCAGCTGTTAAATTCCTACGTAAACCAAAGGCGCTTTCCTGGAAAACCTTTTATTTAGCAGAGCCTAAGAGAAAATGAGGCTTAATTTTGTTTTCTATGGCAGAGTATAAACAAAGGCTTATCAAGGTATTTAGCACTTGCCTAACCTGAGTTATGTGAAGAGTTCCGTCCAAAGCCAGTAGGACCATTCACAGGCTCAAACTCAGACACCTGCTTAAGTGCCTTGCTGGACCAGGGCCAGAAACATAATAGTGGGCCAGCTTAAGCTGATTAGAAATGTTCTGTTGGCTCCAGCAGCAGCAGGATCTAGCCTTTATTGCCACTTTGCAAAACACGGTGCTCAACAGGGGAAAAAAAAATTAGGCACTCTGTAGTTCTGTCAGTGGTCTATTGGGTAAAGCTTGAGTACAAAACAAATGTAGCTTATTTAGCAGTAACTGGAAATGTGTATGACTCGAGAATGTATGACTAATATGCTGTCTAGATCCATATTTTCTCTACAGCGAGGAAGAATAAGTTTCAAAGAAATCAGTGAAGAGAATCCTTAACCTTTGTGAGTTTAAAGAGGGAAGATGCTTTTAATAACGTTTCTTGAATTGTTTAATTGAATGCTGTTCTAATTAGTATTTTTAGATACATAGAAAGTTACATTGCTTTTTATTGCTTGCGTATGTAGCTTGTTAACCAGGTATTAATAGGCAAACTGGCGTGACATAGTCAATCCGTCTCTGGGCAAACCTAATGATTCCAGGCATCTCTCCTGCTGCAGAAATCTTTGTATTTGTGTACTGAGAGACCATTAATCAAAGGCTGAAGAGCCCTTTCTTCCCTAGTGACAGAATTCCTAACAGGGCCTTCTGCAGTGATAAGTCTCCGACTGACTACAAATTATCAATACTGATTACCAGATTGCTGCAGTGGGGAGGGGACGGCGTGCTCGGCACTGCAGGGCTGGCCAGACTCCCATAGCCCTTGTCTCCCTCCTTTATTTGCATCTACAGCTGTCTCATGCCTTGTTCCCAGGGGTGCCACAGCCAGGTTAAAACGCCGTCAATCCGCACCGATTATTCCTCGGGAGCGGAACATCAGCATTCAAATAAATAAATGTATAATGCATCAGTTACAGCCGGTGCCAGGAGGATTCGATGTAACTTCGTGCAACCTGATTAAGAGTGGTAACAGGGTCTGCACAGAAGGGGAATTCGAATGAGATTTGCTTCTTGGGGAAGGACAATAATTGCGTTGGAGCTCTCTCCATCCTTATTTTGTGGGATTGGTGCGTGCCTGACTTTAATGGTGAATGGTTGTGAAAACTTGAATTTGAATGCGTCAAACGCAGGTCCTGCCTCATCCTCCCTCTCACCCCCCAAAAAAAAGAAAAATAAAAGAAAAAAATGAAGGAGGAATAGGGTCTGCATGCTTTCAGCAGCCCGACCCCACGGTTGCTCCCCTTCTCTCTCTCCCACACCCTCCGCTGCGATTCTCCGCTCCCCCACCCGCTCCAGCAGCCTCCCGCGAACAAAGGGGCCGCAGCCGGGCTGCCGCCTGTCGCTCCCACCGGGGACGGACGCTGGCGGATCTGCGCGGCCAGAAGGGACCCGGAGGGCAAAGGCGCTCCCCGAGACCCCGCAGCATCCCCTCGGCCGGGCTCCGGCAGGGAGCGCCCGGTTCCCGTCCCCACCCTCCAGCCCCCCCCGCC
>VUYV01000050.1:3346475-3432233 GCA_008711295.1 Anarhynchus alexandrinus | reverse complement strand
CCCCCCGCCCCAGGGGCCGCCGCCCGCAGCCCCCCGCCCCCGCCGAGTTCGGTTCGGTTCGGCTCGGCTCGGCGGTGCCTTTCCTCTTCCCTGTTCTCCCCCTCCCACTCCCCCTGTTCTTTTCGGAAGCAGAGGGGAACACTGGCCCCGGCCCGGGGGGGCTCCGAGGGCGGTGGAAGGCATATTGATAGCGGGGATAACTTTCCGGTTCCCTTTCTTTTATCTTTCTTTTTTTAATGCCATAATATATATACATATATTCATCTTCAAAATAATGAAAGCCGTTTCAAAATCAGGCTGTGCTCATGTGCCGACCTCCTGCAATCAGTAAATAATGAATCTGATCTCAGGTTAGGACGTTAAAAGGGCCCCAGGAGCACACCCCCCTCCCTTTTATTTTTTTCTGATCAAAGACATTAAAAATATGGGTAGCGTTGCCTTGATTTTTTCTAAACTTTAGGGACACTGAGAAGAGCACCCAGTGTAGGTAGCGGTCCTAGGAAATAGTGGCTGTTGTACTGGCCGAAGAAAAAGAGATGCGGTTTCTTACCCATTGCTGTTTTAGCCATGGTGGGATGTGCAGGCTCTCAGAGGTGGTGAAGGCAAAGGGGTCCAGCTACAGCAGTGGAGAGAGGGAGAGAAGACTGAATAAGGCACTGAGTCAGCAGAGTGGGGCTGTGCAAGAGAAGGAGCAAGAGGCAGGAGCCCATGAATAATTATCACTCCTCTACCCAAGCAGATTGGCTCTAGAGGTCCCCTGACATGACTCCTGCAGAGCCAGAATCTCCGGGCATTAAATATTGATCCACCAATGGTGCTGGAGTACAAAGTGCCAGAATGCAGTTTGAAATGGAAATCGGTCCTTGAATGCCTCTCCCCCCTCGGTCTGGCTTTAATAGTACATTCCATGTCAAATGTTTTATGTCTTACATGAAAAAAGCCTATTGGTGTTCAAGGCTCTGCTGTTGCTACCTGTAAAACATGCACAAATTCATTTTAACACATTTTATCCCAAAGATATGACAAAAAAGAAAGGACCAATGCAAGGGATTTTCTAAACCATCTCAGTAAAACAGCTGCTCAGATTATTTTTACCTCTGCATCCCATTTCCTACAAATGTGTACCGATTCCATATACAATTGTTATATGCTGAATGTTCCTGCATTACAGTATTTATTTTAGTATCCCCAGACTTAACGCTGGACAACTTGAACTCTGCTAAAACTTGGGAAATGGCAGCTGGACCTGTTCACACTCTTGAAGGGCTCTGCAAAGCCAAAACCAGGATAAATGTGAAAAGAAGTCAATAACCACTTCCCAGATGTACAAGAGTCACTGGGAAGTTGGGAGCCTGAGTCACTTGATAAAGTGTGCAGAATGGGACCCAATATGGTTATTATATGAAAGGGGATAGACACATTCTAAGGATTCTCTACATTAATTTTAAGGATTCTTTATCCCCAGCAAGAGGAAAGCCTGTGATGTGACTGACAGCTGCTAAACAAGTGTGGGTGGTTAATTGAGATTCTTGCTAGAAATATGGCAGTGATGGGACCTATTTGTGCACCTCCTAGGGCTGGAAGCAGATGCTGGCCTAGAGGATACAGTATCCAAGATGGTGATACAAAGAGGAGGACACTCCACCTTTACCTTCTTATCCTTACACTGTCCAACTGGAACTCATTTACCTCTCCTAGGGGGAAACCAGCCTTATTGTCAAAAGCTCACAGTGATAACAGACTCCCACACTGCTTGCAGTCGGGCAGGACATATGGCAAATTTTCAGCTTGGAATTTGGAGGGCACTGCTTGTGGAGTTGTTTCATGGTGTGTATGGGTGGGTGAGAAAAGTAGGAGAGCGGGCAGAGGTCTCCAGGGTGGAGGTGTGTTCTCCCAGGATGGGCAGGGCGATGGCACCATTCTCCTTCCTTCAGTGGTGCCATTTGCAGCTGCACGGTCCGTGCAGTGTGCCAGCACTAACCGTGATGCGCTTCCTCTATGTCTGCTTCCGTAGAGCAGGTAATGCAGGATTACGCTCTTCGAGCTTCCTTGAAGTCAGTAAACAGCATCTTTGAGTAAAGCAGGGCCCAGAGCATGAGTCTGAGGGCAGCTTTCTCTTTTGAGTCACTATTGGTGATTTCTGAATTGCAAGAACTAGGTTTCTTTCTTTAAATGAGAACAGTCAAAACTGCAAGTGAACTGGGGGAAGGAAACATCCCCAAACTGTACGGTGTGCACAGAGAGAAGCGTGTGCTTCACCAGCGTGTGAGCTGAGGCACGGCAGATGCCGTGATGGCTACCTGCTGAGGCCGCTTTGGCTCATTGGTAAGAGGGGGATGAGGCAGGTTTGCTGGGATGCAGGGGGTCATCCGCCTTCCTGGAAGTCCGTGCCCTCGCTGAGAGCAGGAAGGCAGCCCCGGGCGCCCTGTGGACTTTTCATAGAACCATAGGATGGTTGGAGTTGGAAGGGACCTTAGAGATCATCTAGTTCCAACCCCCCTGCCACAGGCAGGGACACCTTCCACTAGGCTGGGTTGCTCAAAGCCCCATCCAGCCTGGCCTTGAACACTTCCAGGGATGGGGCATCCACAGCTTCCCTGGGCAACCTGTTCCAGTGTCTTACCACCTTACCACCAGCAAAGAGTTTCTTTTGGGGTGAAACACTCCTGGCCTTCAGCTGTGTGGCTGTGTGTGGGGGGAGGGTGAGTGGCAGACCAAGACCTAATTGTGCCGGGATGGCTGTGGTGAAGAGGAGCGTATTCCTGAAAGGAAAATGGTGAGAAACGACTTACTGACTGACTGACTGATGCATACACAGGGGCGGAGGGAGGGAGACGCCCCACCGGGCTGGGGAGACACACCGTAACTGAGAGACACCCCAACAGACAGGGGTGGCCCTACCCCGGGCTCAGACGGATGGATGCCGTGGTGGTGGTGGGGGGTGTCCCGGCGGGGAGCCCGGTCCGGCCCTGCACCGGGGCGGGGCGGGCGGAGGGTGCGCGGGCGCTCTCCGTGGTGCTGGAGGCGGTGGCTCTCTCCGTGGTGCTGGAGGCGGCGGCGCTCCCCGGGGCAGCGCCCGCCCGCTGCAGCGCCCAGGCCAGGGCGGGTAGGCGGGACGGGACGGGGCGGGGGGGGGAGGGCTACCAGGCGAGGAGGGGGCCGGCAAGGAGAGGGGAGGGGAGCAGGATGCAGGCAGGGAGGGCTGGGGACACCCCCCTCCCCTTCACTGGCCCTGATCCAGCGCGGCAGCCGCCGCCCGGCGGCCCCGCCCGGCACGCCCGCTGCCCACGGCCTTGCGGCCTTCCCGGCACGGGTTGGGGGGACACCACCGGGAAAACGGCTGGGTTCGGCTTGGCTCTGCGGGGCTCAGCTGCCCGAGGGCGGCGGGGACACCGGGGCTGCGCTGCCATAATGCATCTTGGCTCGGTTCGGCTCCCCGCCCCCCGCCGCGGCACCCGGCACGCCCAGCAGGCAGCAAACCCGCCCTGGCATCTGTCCTTTTTTTTTTTAATTATTATTATTATTATTTTAAATTCAATTTTGTTTTTCCTCTCCTCCGAGTTAAACCAGCGGCAAGGGGCGGCAGGAAGAGGCGGGAGGGTTCCCGCCGGCGGTGGGTTCCCCCCAGCCCCTGCAGGAGGGAGCTCACACTTTGGGCTCTCCGGTACCCACCGCCGCAGCGACCGCAGCGTTTCCCCGCTCCATTTGTCGCCGCCGTCTCCCCCCCGCCACCCGGCGGTGGGGGAGCGGATCCTCTGCCCGCCCCCCTGGCTGCCCCGGGCTCGGGGCCGGCACCCTCCGCAGCCCCTTCCGAGGGAGCTGGCGTGGTGCGGTTGTCAGGCCGGGGAGCGAGAGGGGGGACGACAGCTCTTCTCTCCCCCAGGAAGGGGGTACCAGGCTCCTGGGGTGGGGGTTGCCAAGAAAGCGGTGCAAGAAATTACATGGCAATCACTGTCATGTCAAACCCTTGGCATATACAGGAGCAGTTATTAGACACTCCATATATCATTTCTGATCCACTGCCACCTTTTGATGTGTTTCACATAAATTTTAGAGGAGCATGAATTAAGCTCCAGCATGCCCTAGCAAGGCTACGACTTGTTTCCTTTCACAGGCTGGGCTTTCTCTTGACTGATGTGAAAATGCATTTGCAGCCCAGCCTACCTCCAGGTCTGTAAGGATGTGCTGCTGAGCAAAGCACTCCTGAACTGCTTCTAAATAGCAGTGGGATGTAACTGGGGCTTTCATCTCACTTTGTTTGGACACTTCTGTGGCCTTGGCCAGATCCTTGAAAAGGTTTTGTTCTTTTCTCCCATTGGTTCTTTTCTCCATTTGTTAGAAAGGATCTTACTTTTTACCCCCTTGCGGATGAGGAAGAAGGGGAGGTGATACAGGAAAGATAAATGTTTATGCAGCACTTTTGAGACTATTGTTGCTAGGTAAATTAACTACACTGGCATTGAAATAATACAAATGGTAGAGATGGGAGTAAGTAATGAATCTCTTACTCTCCACCTGTGCCTTGTGTCTCTGCTGCACAGGCTGGGAGATTGCGCAGCCTTTTCTTATTGGCTTTTGGGAGACTTGTTTACACTTAGCCTTTGTCATTAGGAGATGTAATGGACCTTATTTAGAGAAGCTGATTTTTTTTCTTCGGTCACTCCTACTTCTTCTTTAGGCCTCCTGGAGCAATTTCTCTTTGTGTCTATGCAATTTTAGAAAATTAATTAGTAATTAGTTCACGATTAGCTTGTTTTCATCCCTATTGCTTCCAACCCCTCACCCAAACCTATGGTAAAAGATACTATTCAGACTGTATGATGAAGTCCTCAAAAGTCAGAGAAGAATGGTGACTGTACAACCTTAGTTACTCCTTCTTAAGCATATATATCATTATAAAGGTTTTAATTATGTACTCACATGCTATTTTTTCCACCACATTCTCCCTACATGCATAACAAGATGGATGGTACTCCCTTGGTGAGCAGTATTTGATATTTTATTTTCATTCTCTTCTCATAAAGCAGAACCTTGACACAGTCCTCTGTGCCCTTGAAAGCATGGGTACAATACAGATTTTCTTGCAGGAATGTTTACCAGAATATTCTCATAACATGGGTGAAAAAATCTTTTGTCTAGGCTTATTCTTATTTATTTGTCTAGACTTATTCTCCAGCAGGTTAAGTATAGGTTAGAAGATGTTAGCATAGTTTGTGTTTCAGTAAGCAACTAAACACTGCACATCTTAATGTGAAATTTAGAGAGAGGAGACACAAACATATGCATGTTGATTTTGTAATTTTTGTAATGCTTTTGCTTTTTTTGTAACTTTTTTTTCTGAAATTTTCTGCAGAATGCTATAAATATACCAAGCAGATGAAAAGATTAGCTGTGTACTGAAAGCATAGGGAGAAAGAAGGAGCGCTGATACATATGCGTAACTGTGTCTTATATCTGAAGCACGGTCAGCTTTTTCTTCTTGAATTATATTTTTCTTATCCTTTAATTTTCCTATGTAATATTCGAGTTATAAAGCAGGAATGTGCCGTTACATTTCTATTAGCATTTCCCCACTTCTGAAATTGTGCTTTTTTGCTGGGCATAGGCTATCTAAAAATCATCTTGTTAAAGCTTTATAGTGGCTTGATAAGCCAGCTGCAAACAATGTCACCATTAGTGATTTCAGTTGCTGCTCATTCCACATCCACGTTGGAATAGTGCAGCTTTAGTGCTCGCCTGGTTTCATGCAGGCTTTTATTCTTGCGTGGCTGCACATGGTGTTCCTTTCAGCAGCATTCAGGATCACAGTGGGGAAGCTGAATAATGGTATTACAGTATTTGCCGATTTTTTTTTTTCCTAGAAATCTGTAAGCAATGGCTTAATGCTGACACGGGGATTGTACATAATGAGATCTCCCTCACCATATTTGCCCATGAGTTGTGAGCCAGAGCTGTGCAAGGCCGCATGATAGGAGTGACTAGGTTGCACCTAGACTCTGTCCTGTACTGCAAATACCTAACACGCCATAGGCCTGGTGGGGATAGATGGGGGAAATTGAGGCAGAAACCAATTGTGTGATTCTGAATGAGGACAGCATGTTCACGAGACCATGAGAACTGTTGTCTGGGATCAGACCAAGCGGCCATCTATCCAGCAGCCTGTAAATTGTATATCCTCCCTTTCCAAGGCCCCTCCAGATAGCAGGATTTTCTTGTCAGTGACCTCCTTGCCTTGGGTGAACCTGCCATCAGCAGCTCTTAGAAAAGGCAACTTGAAGGGGGATCCCAGTGCCTGTGGGCCTATTTTGGTTTTCACACCCTGACCCGTCTCCAGGTAGGCCACCACTGGGCAGCCTCCCCAGGTCCTTGCATACGTTCAGAGTGCCCACACAAGTGCTGTTAGAGATGCTCAGCTTGATGTCCCCCTGTGAATCCCTATTTTCTTTGACTTTCCCCTGCCTTCTTGTTTCCACTTCCATATTCCCTTGCATTTGTTTTCCCTAATTTCTTTCCTCTTTATTCACTGTTCACAGGTAAAGTCTTATTTTTTTTTTTTATTTTTTTTTTTTTTTTCTGAAGGGGAGAACTGACACCTGTCTCTTAAATGGGAAACTATGTAGGAAGAGCAACCATAAACAAAGGCCTAGAAGGAGCATTGAGGGCAAGCTTATCTGATAGAACCCCTGTTATTATCCCAGCCTATGCAGTTTGAGACCTTCCTGTGGTTTCTACACATTTAGTAACCCTCTAGTAGTCCAGCCTCTCCCTATTATCACTGGCTGTAGGTGAATGCTGGGGAAGACTAAGCGTAGGAGAAGCACGTGCTGTACTCCCCCAGGGACCGTTCCAGCCACTGACTGTTCTCAGGAGATGCCTGAGCCTGACACAGTTTTTCTACTCAGTAACCCTTGATCAATCTTTTTTTCTTCTACAATGTTCACAATGTCCTGTGAAAATCAGTTCCACAGGCCGGCCCCTTGCTGGGTAAAGAAGCATCTTCTGTTGCTTATTTTAAGTATGTGTCCTACCAAGACCTCTTATGTTTATTTATAGATGTGGGATATTAAGTACACTTTCAGCCCTAGAATCATGGGGTTCTTCACTCTTTGAAGTGAAAAGTAATGGAGGGAAGAACATTAGGTCCAATTCTCCTTTTAAAATGGGAGATGGCAAGTAGACGATGCAGAAGGAGTTATATTAGACAGATGAGGGACAATGCTATTCACTGCACCTCAGACGTTCACAACAAAATTTTCCTAGAAAAACAAAAATGCCAATATTCAACAGATCTAAATCAAAAGTCATTTAAAAATGAGGAGGTGTAGTTTGAAACTGTCCTCCAAATACGTTATTGAAATGAGGTGTATACTGGCACGTTTCTGATTTGGTTTGCTGACTGCAGTTTTCTAAACAACAAAAGGTCTTGTGTAACAAGAAATAGACAACAGAAATATGCTGCAAAGTGTCTAATTCTCTGTCTTCTTTACTGTTTGCAGTGACATGTACACGATTATTTTCACTTTCTTTTGCTGTTTTTGCTCTTCTTCGGATTGACTAAATTTACTGTGAGTGTTTGCTGGTTATCAGCTGGTTCATCATGGCTTTTGTCTCACACACCTTGGAGAAGACCAACAGACCATTTGATCCTCCAAGTATATTCTAAACCATTTTTCTCTATGTAGTCAGGCGTACTCATAGATGTGTGCATTTTAGTACAATAAGTGTTATGTTATTGCTGGCTCTCAAACAAGGATCCAGTTCCCGATATCAGGCTCATCATCTATTCTTTTTGCAACTAAAATTTATTTTTACTTACTCGGTGATTTATCACAGTAAAGACAATGGACGATGATAAGCTGAGGATAGATAAAATAGACTTTGAAGATATTAGTTGCATTTGGGTGAAATTCACACTTAGAAGGAAACAGTAGCAGAAAACCACTTGGAGAATGAAGCACAGAACTTTTTTATTTCTAGTCTTGCTCTTAGCCCATTAAAAAGCTTAACAAAAATTTCATTTAACAACTATTTTTGCTCACATCTTTGCCAGTCTTCATTATCTTCATCTGACATTTTCAGTGTTGCACACCCATTGATTATTGTTTGTGTTCGAAAAAAGTCAGCTGAGATGTCTTAGCTGGTCTTGAGGATAAAGTTTACTCAATATGACAATGTTTTGCTCATTCTGGTGACATTTTCTTGGAAATGCGGTAGCATGCCCTATTCTGCAATAGATAATTGAAATCTGGCAAGCAATTGTTTTGGTAGCAGGGAGGTGGGCTGTCTTTTCACCGTAAAAATCCTCTTAAACTTGGCAATGTTTTAATGCTTTAGAAAAAACTGTGCCTTATACTGCTTTTGGAGACACTTGCTAACAGCTAAAATCTCTGAAGTTTCTCTCCTCACTGAGCATGCTTTATTTTTTTAAACAGTATCTGCCTCGTCTTTTGGGATTGAGAGCTGGTCAGGCAAATGGGAAATGGACTGGACTAAATGCTAATTACGAAGAACACAAAGACAGAATAGCAACTGGAGTAATGAGGGAAAGCTGGTACTGGCTGGACAAAGAAACTGCAGTGAGGAAGCCTTTGGGAGCACGGGTAATTAGGGTCGCAGAAGCAGACTGGGGAAAGAGTAGGGTTGTGAGACAGGGCCTGGCATTTGTTTGCTGAAGAGATGAAGGACAAGGATTTGTGGCATATTGTGGGGAGGTGGTTGCTTGGCAACCTTCGTTCGGTCCCCTTATGATACGTGTGTGATCACGTATTGTTTTTATGCAGGATTTCTGGCTCAAGCGTCGTGCGGGATGGACCTGCTCTAGGGAGGTACTAGGGCTGTGCAGGAGAGAGGAGTGATGCCTGCGTGACTCCTGCCTCATTTATTGCTTGAGTTGGAAATTCGTTAATGAATGAAGCAAGGGAGGGTAAAGGAAGGTCATGTGACTGAAATAATGCACTGTTGCACTGGACTTTTCCTATCTAGTGCTAATATAGCCACTTAAACCACTTCTGTGATCTCTGTATGTGGAAAGTCTAATAGTCTAATAGCTTCTAATTATCTAATTTTTAATGACCACCTTTGGAGTCCTAAATGCAATTTGCTCAGCAGTCACACCTGCGACTGATGCTGCAACCTCTGTGTTCGAAATATTGTTAAATACTTTTAAATTACATCTATGATGCCTCCTACAGGACATCTAAAATCAGTGAATACACCTTCCCTTAATCTTCCTGTGCCTCCACACCCCTTATTTTAGAGAGCAGTACTACCTTTCCTTTGCCACTGTGGATTTTTGTGAAGCTAAATTAATTTGCATTTGTACAGCACTCTGATATTGAAGTGATGAGCACCATTGAGAAGCCCTGGAGGAAATTAATAATTCTACCATCATAGCACACTTGAATAATGGGCAGTAAACAAAGCATGGGCCACACAGTGAGTTATGAGGTGAAAGCAAAATATTGATTAGTTGCTTGGTGAATGAAGCAGTGGTCCTATGCAAAAATAGTGATTCCAGACTGTGTCAAAATACATAGATACAAGACGTTATTTGTTATTATCACTCTTGTACAGGAGACATTTCCAAGGGGGGGATTAAAGAATGTACTAATGCCCCATGTGCCTTTTTCTGTCTCTAGGGCAGGGTTGTTTGTTTGGCTAGTACGGAGTTTCAGGTTTATGATGAGTACTTTAATGCTTATATTCCTATTTTAAATGTGTAGGGTTCATGAGTGCACTTTGTGCTGAGAGTGGAAGGTGATGGAGTTCCTGGAGGTTCTTGTCTCTTATAGGAATTCGCTCCACACTATGCCCCACATAGTCACTGCCTCTGAGTGGTATGGTTGGGTACACTAAGGGTAAATATTGCTTAGGTAGAGATTTAATTGGTGCCATGGAAGACAGTGGCAATGCATTAACAGCTTGTGCCTGGTTGGAGATTAGATAAACATCTTTAATGCTACTCTTTGCAAGGAAAAAGGTGTAGAAGTTCATGCAGGTAGGGAGCTACTGGCTTAGTAACTCACAACAAAAATTGTTCAAAGAGAAGAAAGAATTGTTTCCTTTTGTATTGATCTTTCCTTTTGATTATTGATACACACAAAGTGGTTTTTAGTAGTGTCTGCTTGCAGGTACTGTGGGTATAGGGCTCGATAGGCATCTGCTTTTTGGATCACACAAAATTTCTGCCCATGTTTGTTGGTTCAGCTCTGAACTTATAAAAGCCCGTGTACCACCTGAGTTCCAGCTCTGTGACATGGGTGATGTTTCTGCTGACTGGCATACATCTGTTGTGTCCCTTTTTGCCTTTTCTTGGTTTTATTTTTACAAGTAACTCTGTAAAGCCCATATGGTGCAGTCCCATGTCACAAAGTGTCCCTTCAGTTTAAACAGACCTTTGTGTTTGCCACATGGAAAAGGTGGTAAAAACCCAGTGCTACCAGCAGTCGATACTATATATGCTTTTTGCTTTGTATAGCTCTTTCTTTTTTCATGTCTGGAGTTTGAATGTAATCACCATGTCCAGGAGGAATGCATCTTTTCCAGTAAATCTTCAGACAAAGAAGTAAAAGGGAGTCTTATTAAACCACAGAACTTGAAAAGACCGTGAGCAATTATTCATATGAGCTAATTTAACAGCCAATTAAAGTAGTAACTCACTTTTATCTCTTCTAGGGTTGAAAAATTCCTGTCTGACTTCTGATTTCCTGTTCAGCCAAATGCTATTCGAATCAAGTCATGAAAGGACTCTGCTTTTAGCCAGAAAATTGAAAAAAAAAAGAGCAAAAACTGCCTTCCTTTGTCAATGACTCCATGGTATGTAGCCATTGTAATAATCAAACATGGGAAATCACATTGAATTAAAACTTCCAGTTTTGCAGCTGAATGGGACTGGCTAGGAGTGCATTTTCATACTGTTTTTTAAACTTAAATTCAAATTGTTCAAAAGTTCTTTGAAGTGTGGGGTTTTAAAGTGAACTTATGTATTCCTCCAGAGAAGCTGGTAGATGGAGAAATCTGGATGGGCCACAGTGTTGGTAACCTACAGATTACGGCTTCACTCAACACAAGAAAGCTGTTTTTATCTGAAGGGTGAAAAGGAGAGATGATTGAGGGAAGTTCCTGGGGAGCAAATGAGGTTACAAGCCAAAGAGTGAAGCACTCCCTTTCTAGGCAAGATTCAAGTAGGAATCTACACTGGCAGATGAGTATGTACTGCTATTGCCAGCCACAGTTGTATTCTGTGGACTGCTATAGGATGTCAGCTTCCAAAGGCTGGTAGCTTTTAGAATTAAGTCTATTTTAGAATTAGAAATATTTCATTACCCCAAATTTCAAAACTTAGAATACCACATTTATGTGATGGTTTGCAGTAGAAAATCCAGCTGTTAATCCAAAAACTTTTTTGCTGTCCTTGGTATTCTAACACATCTCTAAAGTATAAGTAACATTTTGGTGCTGACTGAAGCTCACAAAACCAAGAAAACTAAGACTGTAAACTCACCTCCTTTTGAGGCTGTTGCATTAAAATATTGCAGTGTATATGTGACATGAGACCATGCAATATGAGGAGAGTAATACAAATGTAACAATCTGAATTTCAGGATGACAACATTATGATCTTAGATTTATACATTGAACAGTTAGGCAAGGATGAAACTCCATTCTTTCAAGATGTGGATCTTCTGAAATTTCTTGTTAGGTGCCCGGTTAGCAGTGAAATTCTGGCAACAGGATTCATAGAGCCAGAAAACTTTGATCTCTTTTAGCTGGAGTCCTTACTCCACTGACCTTTCTGCCTTTGCAGATGGATGGAAAAGAACAATAAATCATAAAGTCTCTTTCTTTCATGTATTAAACAAATATGCAGTTAGGTTTACATTCTAACAACTATTTGGCAAAATCACAGAATCATAGAATGGTTTAGGTTGGAAAGGACCTTGAAGATCATCTAGTCCAACCCCCCTGCCATAGGCAGGGACACCTCTCACTAGACCAGGTTGCCCAAGACCATGTCCAGCCTGGCCTTGAACACCTCCAGGGATGGGGCCTCAACAACCTCTCTGGGCAACCTGTTCCAGTGCCTTACCACCCTTAAAGTGAAAAACTTCTTCCTAATGTTTAATCTAAACCTGCCCTCTTCTAGTTTAAAGCCATCCCCCCTCGTCTTATTGCTACATGCCCTAGTAAAAAGTCCTTTTCCTAAAAAATTTCTATAAAGGTATCTAGTCTTCACCTGAAGACACTGAGAGATGAAAAATCCACTAATCTTTGTAAAAAAAAGATGTCTAGTTTTTAATTTGAATTTCTCTGCTTTCTGCATCCATTTTCTGGTTTTCTTTGTGTCTTTCTCTGTTTTAGTTGCCAGTATCTTCCCAGTACTTTTCCTGAAAAACGAAGATTATCTGGCCCCTCATGTTTCTTGCTTTAAGGCATTATCTTAAGCCTGAGCTTTATGGCTCTTCTTATTCCATTTCTGTCCTTTTTTTTTAACATCTTAAAAAAAAAAAGGTAGTAGACAGGAAGATATTATTTGAAAATGATCTCATCAAAAGGCAAAACCTGCCTCTCTGCTTCTGCTCATTTCTTTTCTTTTAACATGTTCAAAAATTGTATTAGCCTTTTTTTTTTTTGCCATAATGTAGCTGCTTAAGAGTTCATGCCATTTCTCCACTGGGACCTACACATCCCTTTCACACTCTGCTTTCCACGTTATTTTCTCTGTTATGTTGGACTACCTATTTCTGGATCTCTATCTTTGGATTGGAACATATCAAAATGCAAATTTTTATTATTTGCAAAATATAACAAATTTATTTTCCCAAGTCTGTGACACAGGCTCCAGTGTGTTGCAGCAACCATCTACATCTTCATCGCTATAGTAATGATTTAAAGTTAACTCCTCAAGGAAAAAAAACAAGTATTCTTTACATCTCATTTTTAACAGTGTTGTTTCATCAAGTATCAGATCCTGCAATTTAGGTGTCTCATAAGTAGATTTATATTCATATGTAAGAAAGCATAAGATACCTGAAGGTAATGAGAAACACTCCCTGACTTCACTAGGACAAGCAGTGAGCTCCTCAGTAGGCCACTCCCTGAGCATGAAAATGGTTGAATGTGGAGATGTTTGCAAAGAACTGGGGCATAGTGTCATCCTGCTAAGTACTATGTTTAATTCTGTGAACAGTTTCATTAATTAGACCTATTGAAGGTGCAGTAAATGCTCCAATCAATAGAGTGTCATCAGTTCATAAATTTTTAAGTCTGGATAGGGCTATTACTTTCTCTGAGTCATTCTGCAAATAATTATTTATGAAGTCACAAATCTTATTAGTATTTTCATATTTACTAGCATCAGTTTAATAGTCCCATTTAGATTACTGACAAATGCTGCTTCACATCTAATTTAAAGTAGATCCTTTTTTTGTGAACTTGTCTAGAAAGTACCTCTTTGGATAAAGATGCTCTGCTTGCGATTGGTTTCTTCAGTCTGTCCAGTTAATCAGCCTTCAGACATTTAATGTGGTCGCATTTATTTAGGGCATTTCCAAAAATCAAAACATGAAATTACTTCAAGATGAAGTGTGTCTTACAGAAATCTGTTACATGAATATAACAGATTTATATCCCTTGTGAGCTTTTTCATGATATGCTCAAGTTCTAATTCTTAAGACTAAGTAAACACGTATTTTTAATGGCATTTATGGGTATTAATATAGATCAATGAAGTATTCCTGTATTGCCAAAATAGTTCTGATTCCAGTCATTGGGTTTTACTTGCAATCCTTCCTCTGGTAATAGATTTTACAAATGGAAGAAATTCAATTGTCTGAAAGGATGATAAGAATCCTGAGCAGCAAAAGGAATGCCGTATCCATCACTTCTGAGAAACCACATCTCTATTGCTAAAAAGGAATAATTTTGAAAATAAATAAGACACATTTTGGAAAGCACAAATTTTCAATTCAGTAATGCATTTAAATTGGCATTATTAAACGTCAATTATGGCAGCAGTCATTCTAAAATGAGAATCTTCAGCTAAAAGTTTGCAAAATTCAGTAGGTTTGAACTAATGTAGTACAGCCCATGCCCTTTTTTATCTCAGTAGTCATCTATCTCACCATTGTAGCAGCAGGATAACAGTTTTTCCTATGTCTACAGTGGTTCTAGGAACTAAGAATTTGCTTTGAATAGCCCCTGGGGAAGAAGGACTGTAGCATAAAATTAGTTTTTTAAGGTGGCATAGTTATTTGAAAATTTCAGTTGTGCTGAAGAACAGAACTGCCATGACAGTAATACAGCAAGCAATTCTTTTCTTTTTCCTGGTATGTCATGGTTAACAAGATTTTGTTCAAATTTTATAGTTATGGAAACTGAGGTCAGGTGGTAACGTGACTTTTGAAAGGCCACAGATTGACAGTCAGCAAGAAATTTGTTTTCTTTACTCAGGAATCTGCGTGCTCAACTAAGCCTTTGAGGATCAAAAATCCTCTCATATGGTAACTGTCAGTCTTCTAATATGGTTTTATTCCATCCAAAGAAACCCAGTTTGCATGCTACAGTCAATGGCGGGATGTCCATTGGTCTACGGATTCCTGATAGGAGTGTGGAGATGTCTTACTTCTCTGCACAGAACTGGAATATTGTATTCAGTTCATATTCATATTTTAAAAACTGTTCAAAGATTTGAGAGTGCAAGGGAAAGAACTACCAAAATGATTCATGAGCTGTAAGAAATATCTCATCCCATGAGAAATGAAGAAATTGGCATGTTAGTGAATTAAAAACAAGACTCAGAGGTGACCTCATTAAAATGTGTGAGCACATTCACAATAAGAAAATTCTGAGTACTACAGAAGCAATGGCTGGAAGCTGTCACCAGCCAAATTTAAATTAGAAATTCTGTGCCCGTTTTTAACAGAAAGAGTGATTAATCATTGGAATACATGATGAAGAGAAGAGATGGATTCCCCATCTCTCATTTTCAAATTAAGACGGGATGTCATTCTGGAAGATGTATTTAAGTCAAACACAAAGCTATTGAGCTCAGTACAAAGGTAATGGCCTGTGATAAGTAGATCAGATTAGGTGATCACAAATGGCACTTCTGGATTTAAGCACTGCGACTCCATGGGATAATGTCTTTGCCAAAAGCTGGGTGAGCAGCTGGTGGGTTTGTGTGGATCATAAATTTTACCCCAGCCCCTACACTGTTATTATTTAGGTGTGTGGAGTACACTCGGGAAGAATTTCTTGGCCAAAATCCTGGCAAAATTAACTAGACCAACTCAATGACCAGAAAATCTACTGAAAACTGTTGACTTTAATATATCTTGGATCAGGTGACACAATTTTTTCTGTTAACACAGTGTGAAAACTTCCGTACCAACTCAAATCAAATGTCTGTGCAGCCCTCTAACTTGTTTCTGATACCAGCTGGGATGTTACCACTGCAAGAAAAGAGCACGTATAGAGGGATGTAGCGCAGCTCAGGCTGGGAGGCACCTCGGGAAGTCTCTGGTCCTACCTGCTGCCCACAGCAAGGCCAGTCTCTGAAGAAAGACCAGGTTGCTCAGGGCTTCCCAGTGTCTGGCAATCACTGGTTGAGAAGTTTCTTAAGCAGCACCTGGAATGGCGTGTTATATTATGTCATGTCATGTCATGTCATGTCATGTTATGGTATGTTATGTTATATTCCCCAAATTTGTCTAGGGCTATTTATGTGTTGACTGTCCTTAGATCTGACGATAACAAGTTCCACAATTGTACACTGTACAAAAAGCCCTGCTTCACTTTGCCTTAAACCTGCTCTTTACCCACAGCTTATCCTGTGAGAAAAAATGAATACTCATTTTCCTTCTCCCATAGTCCACATTTTACTAAAGATCTAGCACAGTCTCCTTCTTTTACCCTGGTAATAAAATGTGAATATATCTTTGTGCTCTTCCCACTTTAATACATGAGATTAAAATGTGATGTTGATGACATTAAAAATAATGGAGCAAACACGTGTTGTTCCTAAAGGTCTCAGCTATAATGAGTTTTGGCTTCACTCAATAAAAAATCTTCTACAAAGCAGAGCCTATTCAAGACCAAGTAAGCTGGGGAAAATCAATTTTCCATGGCTGCTTTGGCCTTGTGCAAAAGCTTAGTGCTTTTTATAGTGAACCAAGCCTTTTGTTTTATGATTTGTTCTGCTTATAAATTGTGAGGATTGAGCTACTAATTTACAAAGGACAAACAAATCTTGTGTGACAGTTTAATCACCTAATTAATATCTTAAGTCAGAAGTTTTATTGTATTTTGTTGCATTTGTGGGATTTTGCACATTAACACCTGAGCAGGACCATGTAGTAAAATGTATCATGAATTTATCAAATGTCAAAACCCATGACACAGCTTAAAACTATAATTTTTACAATGAAATGATATTTGAATAATTGTCACATTGTAAAAATGCAGCCCTGCGGAGGCTAATGGAAAACTGCATTTCAGTGTAGTTCCTGAGGACTGCTCCCAATGTATTAATTAGGAAAATTACCACTAGCTTTGTCGGGATGAGATTGGGTCCAATTTCTTGGAATAACAATCTTATTCTGTTATGCACACTCATGTGCCATAAACCCTCTGCACGTTAGGGTGCCAACTTTCAAGCCAAAGTATTGTACACCGTGAATAAGCTTGGGTTCAGCCCTGCAGGCTGTGGATATTAGTACCAAGAGTCGAGGCCTGGGCAGAGAGCGTGTATTGTTTGCTTAGCATGAGTGAAGATGCGTTTCTGTGCTCTGCAGAAGGACTGGAAACACTCACAGCCCCAACCAGAGCCCGTGAGGGAGCAGTGAGAGGCAGCAGGGGCCAGGGAGGAGGAGAGACCCGGCTGCACCACCGTTCTTTCACTGCGCTTGATGAGCACAGTTGCCAGCTCTCAGGACTTGATTTGATCCCCAGTAGGAGGTGGAGGTAGCAGCCTCCTTGGTCAAGGCTTACAGAGCTGATCTCTCATGGATTTTGGCAACAGAATCCCAAAACGCTAGCTGCTGAACATCTCAGGGTGGATTCTAGGATCAGCTTTCACAGGTCTCCTGTGTTCAGGTCTCCTGTGTTTGCGTCCCTCATCTTACCAAACTGGAAACAATTAATTGTCATGCTCAGCATCTCCACTGGTTTCTCAGCAGAGTTTTTTAAAGTCAGTCCGTTGACTCCCTGAATGACATAATTATAAAGTCATTGTTGTGGTTTGGGCTGAAGTTACTGAAAAGAAAATTGGTTCTGCTTTACCTCAAACCAGGACAGTCATATATGATGGTTCTGACCAGTTGCAGTTAGCAGACATATTTCCATAGGTTTACCCTGGATTTATACCAAAGATTACACTTTTACCGCAGTATTTATTTTTAGGTTGGAGCATTGTGATACCGATGTTGTGAACTACTTACTGTGGTGTCTGGAACTGAAAGGTTGCCTAATATTGGCTTTTATTACTAACTTCAGTCAGCTTTCCTGAAAGCTTCGCTCAAGTTTAGGAAACTCTGGGGTTCACGCCTAAAGGTCTTTGCTTCAAAGCAAAACCAAATTAAATTCAGTGCTTCCCCCCAGGTATCACTTTGAAATTTGGAGTTAATTTGAAACCTGCTGCAGATACTTTGGAAATTCTGTAGCATGGAAGCAACGGGAGTGACGCACATTCAAGTAATAGCAATGGGAGCCATCCGGGATCCTTGTAGCCTTGGGTGGGGGGTATTACATGTTTCAGAAGAGTTAGGAGCACTCTGGATTTTTCAAAATCAGGCATTCAGGTGCCAATCCCACTCCCATTACTGCAATGGTGCAGCCTGCTCCTCTGTGATTCGTTCTTTGCGGTGTCTCAAAGCAGCATTTGTGCATGACAGAGAAACAGAAAAAAAACAGAATGCTGTTTAAGGCTCAGAATGTCTTCTTTTACACTTTTATATCCCTAGGCCTGCATTACATCATTCTTTTTATGGGATAAAAACAGATTACATCTTTATATACATGTATAACCTTAACAGTGAAGGAAAACACAAATATTTGATTCAGTTAGTGTTTTGTCTTAGGTGGTTTTGACCTTAAGATGGAAGACCATGATGTGTGTTTATACAATAATTTTCCAGGTTTTCTCCCTGAGATTGTCGGTAAATGTGTTCATTCCATTCACACAGCAATGATTGCTGTAGCACTGTCAGAGATCGTAGAAGTAATTGTGGGCCTGTTACCATGGTGTGCCCTGCTTCAGCTGCTGGAGTAATAAGCACAGTTCAAGTCAACTATTATGTAAATGTCCTTGAGGAAACATCAAGTGGTGAAAACACCAACAGCTGTAAGGACAGGACCCACTTATTAAAAAAATAAGGTCGACTAATCCATTGAGCTCCCCGTGGAGAAAGAAAAATGACTTCAGGGTAGTTTTACACGAGGAACCAAAGTTTGATAATAGGGCCTTCATTTTAGAAGGTGTAAAAAAAGGTAGAGACTGGAAGCTGAAAGATGATTTCAGGCTGTAAGTATGGTTTAAATTTTTAACCATAGAGGTTACTAATAATCTGAATTATTTCTCAAAGGTTGTGATGGTTTTACTGTCACTAGCACCTTTACAAGACAATGTTTTCTTAGAGATAAGTTCATATCCAAGAAGAATTTAATTCAGGAAACAACTATAGTCATAGAGAAGATTGTATTACTTTATCCCAGTACTCTTGGCTTGCTTGGCAATTGCTGAATTGTTCATAGTTTTTGACTATAGAAGGCACAAAGACTTTGTGTGCATTGATTTGTATATGGTTGCTCTGAGCACTGTCATAACATGGACATGGATACTTCACTCAGTTAAAACGAGTCACGTAGAGAAGGACATTTTTATGTGCTGCTTGGATCCACGATAATTAGCTTGCTGTGTAGCACTTTGTTGTGCCAGGGCTGTCACTCTCTGCCCTTTCATCTGTTTGCTTGTCCACCCATGACACCTGGATCTGAGATTACTGCAGCCCCAGGTCAAGTGGCAGGGGAGAAGGAGGACAAAGTGGTCCTAGTGTGTGGTGGGGGACCTCTTTCTCATCATGCTGCTGGGACAAGGAGGCACACCACCCTGCAGCCTTCTCCAGGTCCCCACAGCAGGTCTCTACCCAGTGCATCTGGGACTGTGATTCGGATAGCCCAGTGCTGGGAAAGAAGTCAGGAGATGAAGATCTGAGGTCCTCTTACCTCCCGTGTTCCTCCTTGACAAATCCATGCCTGTAAGGGTTCTGTACTACTGCTTAAATTCGGCAGAAACCCTTGTGCTGTTGTGTGCTGCATAGTCTGTAGCAGAACTGTGTTTTTTAAGACACTGGGATATATATAAAAATAAATATGACTTTATTAATTTCTAACAGATTATCTGAATCTATTTCAGTGAATATTTGGTGAGTGCTGATGAAGCATACTATGTGTCCTGTCTAGGAGATAGACCTGCAACAGGGTGCATCAAAATCCCCCTTTTAGAAGGATCCAAAGAAGGATTTTTTTTTTTTTTAATTTAAAAAAAAGGGTGGAAAGCTATGACCTGCGATGTCTGTTTCCATTGTTCAAATTGGGAGAGTAATAACTCAGAAATCCTAAGAGTCCTTGAATATTTTTTTTTTCAAAGCATATGCTATTAAAACGTATTTTTGTGTTCCAGGTTACACCACAAGTTCTAGCAAAGAGCTGGGCTTTTGTGTATTTAAATATATTTATTTAGCATCTGAAAAGACCATACTTAGCAATTTTTACTTTCAGTATAGAAACATTAAGTCTTCCAAATAGATATAAAGAAAATATTTCTGCACAATGAGGATGGTAAACACTGGAATAGTTACCTAGGAAAGTTGTTGAGTTGCCATCCTTGGAAATACTTGAAATTTTCTTGGACACAGCCTTGAGCAACCTCATTAAACTGGAAGCTGGCCCTGCTCTGGGAGGTCTGCCTACATGACCTAAATTCCTTCCAACCTAAATTATTGTATGATTCTTTAAGAAACTTATAGAACAGAAATGTTTCTTGTTTTGGAGTTACAGAATTATGACTAGGTTTTCTGCTAACAACTCTGCTTAGTCATTTTCTTTTTCTATGTCTGCATCATGGAGTGCATAAATAAGGGGAAAGCCTGTTTTTTTCCATCATACAGTTTTATGAGAAATAATTGTAGAAATCATAATAAAAAGAACTGCTCAGTGGTGACCACTGCCCTGGAGCAGCATGCCATACGTGTATGTCCATAGTGGGAAGCTCTATGAGAGGGAGGATGTCATTCCTTACCTTGCTGGTGTGTGTCTATGCTCATTGGATAAAGATTTTGCCACCCATCCAAAGCATTTTCTGCTTTCCTTTGCTCAGATACATCCTTCAATTTTAGTTACGAGTGAAAGCGCTAGTTACATAGTGTAATATTACATTCCAAATGTAGGGGCATATATTTGTTCCATGTACAGGAGAAATGGTAAGGTTTCAATGCTCATGTGTTCGACCTTGAGCTAAAAAGATAACATAATAACAGTGATTGAATGTTCAGCCTATTTAAATTAGTGACAGCAATGAGAGATGTGCATTAGTCCACAATTGGCTTGATGGTACCCAGCAGAATATTCTTCCCTTACAGGTTCTCTTTCATATGACATGATTGCTTTCCCTTTCTATTCTGTGGGGACTCACCTTCAGACCTGCTGGGTTTAGAATTAGTCCCATTAGTCTATTATTTTTCCTTTCAGCAATGACAGCCTCTTTAAACCAGGCTTCTTTTGTCAAGATTTTAAAGGTTTTCTGTGGCTTTCACTGAAGCCTGACAATTACTAGACCATCAGTAAATTAGCCCTGTTGCTCTTCAAGTCAGGGTGCCATTCTCAGGATTTTGCCTTCCCTCCAAGGTCTTTGAGGAATGACTTCTCTTGCTCCCTTCTCCCCCTAAGAAAACCCCTTCAGCCATACTAAACATTCCTCATTGCTGTAAACATAACCACATTTTCAGTGCAGATGCTTCGTAGACCCTCATGCACACATAAAGATGTCTCCTCTCACCTGTGAGACCATTGCAACAAGGGATCTTTTGCTGTAAGTCACAAAGTGCAATGTAACTATACATTGGTAAATGGGTTTTAATAGCAATAAGTCCATAACTACAAAATAAACCCCTTTTGGCAAGGCAGGGATTGAGTAAAAGCTGAGAGTCCTGAGTATAGCATCACCATCAAATCCTTGTCAGATAGTTTGCGGCTCATCATGAGAGTCGGCTGTTTTTAGCTTGGTTTCTGATGCACTTTCCTGTTTATTAAATATTTTCTTTATTCTGCTTGTGTTCTTAGTCTTTTTCATAGTTTTACAGCATGGTGCCCCTTATTCCATTTTGGGAACTTCTTCACTGTGTAATCTGTGCAAATGGCTTTCAAAATTACTTTCAGGCTTCTTTTGAAACATTTTCAAGGGCTTAACAATACTTTTGGTTTTCTGGTGGTTTTTTTTTGTTTGTTTGTTTGGTTGGTTGGTTTTTTTCCCCTCCCATTTGGCATAAATATTATAATTTCAGATGGCTCATCTCTTTACAGGTTCAGTTTCCACCTATGTTCAGTTTTTCTCCTAATGTTGCAATGGGATCCTAATTTTTGTAGTATCATAGAACAACCCAGGCTGTTCTGCCTTCTTAATTTCCCTTTGTAGGGGACGAGGTGTTCTTGTGCTTCTGGGACTTTGTTGTATAATTTTGCAGAATGTGAACATGTGGTGCTGCCAGAAGGTAGGAGGTCAAGAAGCTTCTTGTTGACATCAAATTAAACATAATTTCCCTCCGTGATTCATTAAGAAGGACATGGACCTGTTGGAGCGGGTCCAGAGGAGGGCCACAAAGATCATCAGAGGGCTGGAGCACCTCTCCTATGAAGGCAGGCTGAGAGAGTTGGGGTTGTTTAGCCTGGAGAAGAGAAGGCTCCAGGGAGACCTTATAGCAGCTTTCCAGTATCTGAAGGGGGCCTACAAGAAGGCTGGAGAGGGGCCTTTTACAATGGCATGTAGTGATAGGACAAGGGGTAATGTCCTCAAACTGGAAGAGGGTAGATTTAGAGGAGATATTAGGCAGAAATTTTTCACTCTGAGGGTGGTGAGGCACTGGAACAGATTGCCCCGGGAAATTGTGGAGGCCCCATCCCTGGAAGTGTTTAAGGCCAGGTTAGACGGGGCTTTGAGCAACTTGGTCTAATGGAAGGTGTCCCTGCCCATGGCAGGGGGGTTGGAACTAGACGATCTTCAAGGTTCAACCTAAATCATTCTATGATTCTATGAATATTCTTCTACAGAAAACCACGATCCTTTTATTTTAGTCAGAAATGTCTCTCTAGAAGGACATGGGGAGTTAGCCTTCATGTATACTTGTGTAGAGCAATGAGTGAAGTTAATCTTTCATAGCAAAGTAGGAAAACAGGAGGAAAAATGCTTAGTTTTTCCAAAACAACATGGAAGACTTCTGATTTGTAGGTCCTCCTGTGGTCCTCATTGAGCATTTGACTAGGTGGAAGGTAATAGATATTAACCCTCTTTTCAGGATCTGGAGAAATGTATGTAGCCATGAGTGTCAGGAAGCTGCGGCTCACAATTGTAGTTTTACTACTAAATCTGTAGAAATCTTGATCCTTCATTTCCTTTTTTCTATTTTGGATTCATTTTTGATGATAAGATGGAATAAACAAAACCTCACAGAAATAGTGTGAACATTAATTAGGGACTGTTGGCTAAACACTGGCTATTTACCATGTGGACTGATAAATAGACATGCAGTTTTTTCACATTAACAGTAGCAGTAAATGAACATTCCAGAGGAGAACCCTAAGGTAATTTTCAAACATCTGTAAATTGGAATTACGGATTACCAGGAAATCTTGAATGCATTTCTCCAGAACTGTTAATAACAAAGCAGACGCTTCATCTGGAGTGAAAATCTTTAACTTTAGAATAGTTTAATTTTCTATTTTAAAATCAATAACTCTTGCTACAGCTGGTGGGCTGTGAGACGTTATTCTGGTCATTTATTCACTATTCCTGATGGAGCAAGAGAAGGCACATATAAAAATAATCTTCTTTATCATAGCCAGTATGAAATTTTCCAGCAAACCTATCAGATGGGGTTGGATTTTGTAGAAAATTATTTCTCATCATTTCCAGGTACCAAATTCACTATTTGGGGGCAGTGGGGGGAATACACAACTGCTTCTGCCAATTACAGTAACCTTTTTATGCTTTATTTGTTCCCACTGAGGATAGTGACCCTTTGTTAAAATATAGTGTGATAAGCTATTATCTTTTCATCCTCTAAGGCATTTTGATGCCTTTTCTGCAGTCTGCCCTCTGATTCAGAAGAATCTGTACTGAACCATCATATGAAGTCCATTTTCATGCCAGTGCTAGGTACAAGGTGTGTCTTGTAACCATTGGTGCATCCCTGGAACATTGCCACAGAAGGACCACATGTTTTTTTGATTTAGGCATGTGCTTGAGAAGCATTCCCGTTTGGAGGGACAAAACGTTTCATTATTTAGATCACGTGAATCAGATCAGTGAGCACTCCAGAGTCACTCTGCTTAATCAACTAATTATGTTGCCAGCTGTAGCCTAAACTAGCATCCTCCATGAGTCACATTAGAAAGCAAAAGGACATTGTTAGGAATTCCTTCAAAAATTATGTCTCTGAGAGCAGAACAATAATTAATTTGATCATTAGATAAATAACTGTATGTTTTCAACTGCAGTTTGATAGCGTGTTGTACAGAACAATCTTTGGATACCTCCCTTTGGTGTCTCCCTAAGTTCTACAGAACCCCAGAAAAAAGAAAACCATCTCTATAATTAAAATTTATTATCTTATTTTTAATGGTCTTTTAAGTCTAAACTCTAAGCAAAAAAAAACCCCAACCCAGTGAATAAATCTCATTAGAAGTAATCCATCTTCCTCTGCATCCATTTTGTAAGATAATCTTGTCAGCCTTTCTCCTAATTTTTAACATGTGAACCATTTGGTAATAGGATCCATTTCCTAAATACTTTTATATTGCCTGTCCCATCTGTGCTATACTGTCCTCAGTACTTCATGACAGAAAGCATATTTCATGATAACAGCTGAAGTGGGAGACTGCTATGAAAACATTAAGAACAAGTTTCTATTTGCAGTTGTAATGGAGATTACAATAAAAAATACTTACAGAAATTGCCTGTAGAATACTTTGCAGTTGCACTTCTGTATACAATGAAGACTGATTGAATTCATTGTAATGAATATTCAGTGCTTTGAAATCTGATTGCAAGATGGCTCAGACACTTACGTGAAGTACCTGAGGGACGCTAAGGTTTTCCGTTTCCCTTGATGCGCTGGCTCCACGTCTGCATTAGCCCGTACTGCAGCCCAGAGGGAGCAAGGTCTGTATGGCCAAATGCCACGAGACCCGATGTCCACACTGAATGCATTTCAAGAGTTTTTACTTTGGACTAGTTCTTACCTGGTTGTGAGCACTGAAATTACGTTTCTGAGAGCAGAACAATAATTAATTTCATTCAGGTGCTTTTCTGGAGTATACCTTCTTGTTGAGTTTCATCCAGAAAGAATGAAATTCAGGTTCATTTTAGTTTAACTCAGAATTTTAGCTCCAAACCCCATCTGTGGTGCAAGCCAAAGTGAGGCAGGTGGGGGATATCAAGACATTTGCTATCAGAAGCATAGTCCTGAACTGAAACACTAAGGTAGGTGTACCATTTGAGGTCTACCATAACTTGCAGAAAGCACGTTGTGCAGAGTGGGTATGCAGTGCAGGGGTGGGTGTCACGCCGTGAGGAGTTTTGTTCCTCGGTAATCTTGTATTCCCATCTTTGCTTCGGACCGATTGCTCGTTACTCTCTACCCCTGCTGACAAGTCCTCTATCAGGGGGCAGAGAAGCCTTCATGAGGTGCAGAGAGATATTTGCTCTATTATGGGAGTTTCTGAGCTCTCCTACCTCCTGTCATAGGCTGCGGTTCCCAATAGCATTTTTCACCATGGGCTGGATTGGAGAAATGCCCTGGATTGGGCACAGCTTGTTAGTGAGGGTGCAGTACTGTATGAATTTGGATATTTTGCATACAGCCTGAGCTACCTTCCGAGATACTCCCAGAAAGCAGGGACAGAAAATAGGTGCATTAGTAACAGTAAGGCTCATCTTTGCAGTATCTATGTCTCTTTTAATAACATTTTCGAATCTTGCTAAATGTCAAGGTGTCAAATCATATAGAGTGAGTTTCACACTGTTGGCATACATTCCTTGGCCAAGCCGTCTGGGGTGAGATTCCAATCCCAATGAGAATTTTGCACTTTAAAAAGGGGAAAAAAGTTAATTTTTGGCATATTATTCTCAATTTTCTGCTCATATTTTCATTTAAGCTAAGTAAAAAAAAGAGTGCACACTACTATATATCTCTTCTAGTGATTTTTTTTACCAGATTTCACTTTTTTGCATACTAACCATGTTGAAAGGCAGAGTCAGGCTCTTACTTATTCTGCCCTACATGAAGGAAAACTAGATGGTAATCCCTTTTCTCTTTGCCTCCCCTCCTGCCCCAAACCCTGACCAGTGGAAATGGATCTTTATCTCAAACTGTGGGAGCTGTGGCTTGTAGCATTTTGAGGGCTGTAACATGTCTGTGCAAGTAATTGATTTTTTTTTTTTGTCTGAGTTCAGCTGAGTTGAAAAAATGGAAGAGCTGGGAAGGAACAGGTAATTCAGGTCATCCCTAACTAACAATATTTTAAGGTGCTTTGTTTTTTTTTTTTAAACAAACAAACATACAACAAAGCAGGTCAAATAAGTCAAAGAGAACATTTCATCAAGGGATTTAGTTTTTAGCTCTTTTTATCCCCCTTTTTAAATGCTGAAAAATAAATTTATTTTTTTTTTTACGTAAGAAGTCTAAGTGATCCCTTTTGGAAAGGTTGAACAAAATGCATTTGGGAAGGTAAAATTATTTATCAAATGAATTCTTAATGTGCCAATAATTTCAGTGTCCCTTATAAAAATCTGTATTAGTTGTTTCTTTTTCCACCTATTTTTCTTTCTGTAGTCTCCAGTCCCAGCTATTGTTATAATTGGTAGCTGTCATAATTGTTTAAGCCTTTGTTGAAGGCTGTCAAAACTAGAGGCTTAAAATTCATTTAAAATAAATTAGCCACATTTGGCAAATACAGCTTGTTCATCCATCCACAACATCAGTATCTTAATGTATTTAGAATAAAATAAGCGGATAAGTTAGCAAAGACTAAGGTGGTATCTGAAGGACACTGAAAATTTTCCAGTAAAGCTATGTTTAAATAGCTTTGGTCTAATTCAAAATATTTGAATGTTTACCTTGATTCGCTCAGATCTGCTGCAGTGGGTAAATTCCAAAGGAAATGTATTGGAAAGAGCTCTATAGGTGGAGCTGGTGGAGGAGCACTGAGTCTCTCAATCCTGCTAAGAGATAAGCAGGTGTAAAGGTTGGGAATTCAATAATTCAAAGTTATTGACACTTAGGTGATCCTAGCCAGAGACAGTCAGGCAACGAGATAATTTTTCAGTTAGAAAATTAAGCCCCCAATGCTGACATTTCCCAGCTCCAGCCCTGCGGAATCCCTGCATTATTCTCAGGGTCCTAAAATAAAGCAAGTTGGCAGTGGCCATGCAACAATCACACAGTCATGTTTATGACCTTCACTGAAAAATGTCTTGGGCTCCACCAACTGAAAAGATGAAATCTCTTGCTGAAGGAAATATGAATGCCTCTGTGGTCTGGTGACAGCAAAGCGCAGTTCCATTCCCCCTCAGTTTCCAGTCTGCACGTGGTGGTTAATGGAAGAATGTAAAATTTGGTCCAAAATACAGCTAGGCAACCCTGTCCTATTCTGAGGCTTTCTTAAACTGGTTCTCATTTGTAAAACTGAGATAATAACCTTCGGTGTAAACCTTGGTCTTGTTTGCTTTGAAATGAAAGATAAACATTCTCTTTGGGTTCTGTGTGGAAGGATGAGGCTTAATAACACTTCTGCTCGCACTCAGCACCTACAGGATCAGGAGGATTGCCCATCTGCCTGGTAAACACGAAAATACAAATTATCACCCAAAGAGAACAACTTTCCAAGACTTTGACCAAATAGCACCATCATTTTTTTTTTTTTGTCATTTGTTTTGGCGTGTGTGGGGTTTCTTTTTGGTGGCACAGTGGTTGCAAAAAGGATGAAAATAAGAGGTTCTTGAACACGAATATGCTCTTAGTAGTTCTCCCCAGATATTTCTCCATTTGCTTTACATATGAATGACTCTAATCACCTCTGGGATGGCTTCTTAATGCATATTTCTATTTTGCATCAGGAAGGGAAAAAAGTATAAATAAGACTCCCAAAGGTGGAGAAAAGCTTATCATTTGCACTAAATAATGAAGGAAGGAGCACTGTGGACAAGGCAGAAATAAAATACACCAAAAAGAATATTAAATCAGAGATGATGACATGATAAAAACATAAAACTTGTATGTTTTATTATTCATCACTTACTGTCATGAAAATGTATGCAGTGGCTCCACTATGATGCATGCAAATCCTCAACCCATTCTTCTGACGTTCACCATCTGCATGATTTTCATTAACCCCACCTTTTTAGGTCAGCTTCAAGTGCTTCTTTACTCCTATTTAAACTTAAAAAAAAAAAAAAAGAGAGAGCAAGAGAAAAGTGTTCCTTGTGTAATGTAGCATCACGGTAGCCATTACCAGAAAAAGCATGCGTGCAGGAACTGAGATCTTCTGATGTGTGTCCAAGTCTCCCGGTGATACAGTGAGGAGGCATGAAACCGATGCTATGTGTAATCGGTTTGTAATTAATTTCTTTGCTATATTGTCTGCCAGCTCCCTGGTCACGTAGCTGCTTATACTTGGAGGGCTGTAGTGGAAAGGTAGCAGGTAAGCACTATCAGTTTCCATCTGCACAATTTTTCTGAATGTCTCTGTTAGAAGGACAGACTTCCCACCACTGCCTTATTTCATGAAGCGGGGAATTTAACCTGACAACTCCAGGCACATTACCCAGAGTAGGTTTCATAGCCATTTCTGCTGAGGTCTTGGCAATGTGGTGTTTTTTTTTTTCCTGAATTGAGGCCTTTTGGGATCCTAAATGGTTTAAGCTTATGCTTGGTTTTGAACAGAATTCACATACCTGCCCCCATGCTGAAATGCTTTATTGAATCAGTACAATGAAAAGGGGCACTGCATGAAATGAATCACAGTACCACAATGATGAACCTCCCTAAAAGAATTTATCCTAGGGCTTATTCTATGGTTTTGTTACTAATCTTTTACTATTGTCCTTAGATAGAAGAGCCCACATACCATCCTTCTTTCTAGTGCAGTGTCACATAGTTGCTTGTAGAACTACTTGTTAATTTTGACCAGGAACATGCTAAATATATCTTTCAGGAGCAATGGCATTTCCCAATTACTTTTAAAATGCTTACACCCTTTAGACACAATGGATACTATAGCACAGTGGTGGAGCTGTACATGAGACTGTAGTTTCTGAGAAATGTCAAGTCAGTAAAATGGTGAAAGCACTGAAATCTTGCCCTATAGGAGATGCTGAAGTTTCAGAAATTTGGCCCCACCCTGAATTAGGATGAAAAAAATCAATGGCACAAAACTGGGAGGAGTAGCTGACATGCCGGAAGTCTGTGCTGCCATACAGCGTGACCTGGACAAGCTGAAGAGTTGGGCGGAGAGGAACCTTATGAAATTCAACAAGGGCAAGTGTAGGGTACTGCATCTGGGGAGGAATAACCCCATGCATCAGTACAGGTTGGGGGCCTGGGAGTCCTGGTGGACAACAGGATGACCATGAGCCAGCAATGTGCCCTGGTGGCCAAGAAGGCCAATGGCATCCTGGGGTGCATCAAGAAGAGTGTGGCCAGCAGGTCGAGGGAGGTCATCCTTCCCCTCTACTCTGCCCTCATGAGGCTGCGTCTGGAGTACTGTGTCCAGTTCTGGGCTCCCCAGTTCAAGAAAGACAGGGAACTGCTGGAGAGGGTCCAGCAGAGGGCTACAAAGATTATTAGGGGATTGGAGTATCTCTCTTATGAGGAAAGACTGAGGGACCCGGGTCTGTTTAGTCTAGAGAAAAGAAGATTGAGGGAGGATCTTATCAATACTTATAAATACTTAAAGGGAGGGTGCCAGGGGGATGGGAACTGTCTTTTTTCAGTGGTGCCCAGTGATAGGACAAGAGGTAACAGGCATAAACTTGAACATAGGAAGTTCCATCTTAACATGAGGAGGAACTTCTTTACTTTGAGGGTGGCAGAGCACTGGAACAGGCTGCCCAGAGAGGTTGTGGAGTATCCCACTCTGGAGACATTCAGAACCCACCTGGACACCGTCCTGTGCAACTTGCTGTAGGTGACCCTGTTCTGGCAGGGGGGTTGGACTAGATGATCTCCAGAGGTCCCTTCCAACCCTGACCATTCTGTGATTCTGTGATTTTGGAACTCTTCGCAAATCTGAATATTCTGCAGCCTTGCTCTGATTAACCACACCCTTTTGATGATCCTATAGGTAATCAAAAGGTTGTCTTGATAAAGTTGAGATGGAGTATTTTAGTAATTTCATGAGAAAATGTCTGGATTTTGCACAGATTCCTGCAGATTGCTTCATCTGACAACTAGAAACTTGTGGAAAACACTAAAATTGGTGCTAAAAAGATGGTTTAGTTAAAATTGATAATTTTTTTTGGTAAATTACATGATAAATTTTGGTGCTGAAATGTGACTTAATATTAGTGCTAGAAATCTGAGCCGTCCAGCGTGTACCTGAATGCTTAAAAACCTTATTATTAATTATTAATTTATTAATACAGAAATTATACAGGCATTTGTGCCTGCAAGAATGCCCATAAAAATGTAATATACCTGTATTTCTTATCTTTCCCAGCAATGCGGCTTGAAAAAGAAGACAGAATGTGGGAGAACTGAATTATATCATCAGAAACTGAAAATTCCTGTAATGATATGAAGTATTTCCTAGAAATAAACCTATGAAGAGGCGTGGCTACCTGTGTAATACTCTAGGAGGGAGTCAGAGATGCATCACCAGTTAATTTGGTGGCTGTCTTCTATTTACAGACTGATGAGTCTACATGTGTGAGTTACCTTACTGAAACATATTTATTTTTCTAGTGCTTGCTGACTAGCAACTCTTAAGATGAGAATGAGGCTGAAAAGATTCCCAAAGCTGAACAACTCCCTCAAAAAGCATCTGTGTCTGAGGATAAGTGTCATGGGGAAATCCTGGGGCCCATCAGATCTGCAGTACAGGGTACGCTGCTGATGCAGTCCCATGAGTGCCAGCTGGTAGTGATTTGTTCAGGAGCCAGTTTCCAGCAGGCTGTGATTACTGGTCTGGCTGGATGACCTCCTTTAGCATCATGGCAGCTTTCTGTGCCTGAAAATAAGAGCAGGTGGGCAGTAAACTTGCTTTGGAAAGAAAATTACCCCAGATCAATTACTGACTAGCTGATGTTGTCTAAATATGATCTTTGGCTTTGTGAAACAGTCGTACTGTTGTCGGAGCTATTTATTAAGTCCAGAGCCTGATCTTTCACGTAATCTTTTGTTAGACTTAAAGTTGTTCTGATACATATGTTTTCTGATGCTGATAATGTAACTAGCAGAATTAGCTGTCTAACATAGTTGTAGCTTTCCTCTGGGAACTGGCAGAACTCTGTCTTGCAATGACTTGGTCGCCAGCTGGGAGCTGCATCTGCAGGCGGGCAGCTAACGTGAGGATGTGGTGACTGCAGCCCTCTGACTCTTCCCATGAAGTCAGAGCTCTTCCATTTCTCCAGTTGTTGGCTTCATTGCTGATAGGGTCATGTAAATTGCCAGGTCAGAGCTGAGATTTAGGCATTTTGAGCATAAAGAGTCTGAAATTTGATTCTGCTTTGCAGTATACCTCGTTACTTTAGGATCCATCTTTTCTATAAGATCACAATTTTCACAAACGTTTTGGCTGACTGAGTGAACAACAGTAGGAAAACAACTTCATGCTACAGATGTGCTGAGGCAGAGGGAAATTCCTGTGGGAGTTACTTCCAGAAATGGAAATCAAGAGAGCAGTTTGGGATGTGACACCTACGCTACTGGTACTGGTGGGGAGACATGTCCTCTACAATGCAAAAGGTGAAGGGACTTTTAATCACCTCTCTGCCAGAGTGAAAAAACAACTAGACAACTACAGTAGAACAGCAAGGTGCTGGTTTTATGTAATGGTTCGTTACACAGGTATCTATGTAGCTGCCATAGCTACTAGTAGTTGCTGTAAGTAGGAGAAAACTATTGCTCAAGTCAATGAAGCCCAAGGCAAATCTGCTTTGAACCCTCCTTGTCTTCATTGTTATTTGCTAGGAACTCAATGGAAATGTATGATGAGCATGTGGAAGTAGAGGGTTCGTGGTTTATAGTTATGCATGTGGGGCTGTAAGCCAGGGAAAAGTGAGAGAAGCTAAAGAATGAGGTGGGATAACCTGGGACGTCCTCCATGGACCGCAGTGTGGATATCTGCTCTACCGTGGCGTGGTCCTCTATGGGCTGCAGTAGGACAACCTGCTTCACCATGGTCTTCTCCACAGGCTGCAGGGGAATCTCTGCCCTGGTGCCTGGAGCACTTCCTCCCCTTCCTTCTTCTCTGAGCCTGGAGTCTGCAGGGCTGTTTCTCTTGCATGTACATAAATGTACGTGTATGTAATGAGATTGAGACAAGGAAACTCCACTTTACCATCAACATCTCTCGAAACAGCTTTAGGAGGCCCTGAATTCCAGCTACTGCCTCAGCCCCTGTGGGAAACATTATATGTAACTTAACATTTAGAGCTCTGGATGAGTGAAGTGGAAAAGTTGTAATTTTCATTTGAAGGGAATATTTGAAGAAATCAAAGAGCCAAAATCCTTTCAACAGCGTTTCTGGATGTCTGCACATATGATTAACTAATGACTCGGTTTCTATGGAGTAATATATCAAAACAGGCGAAGCACTGCATAACGCAGCGCAACAGTAAGTGGCACGAGCAAGAAAATGTTACAGTTAGCACTTACACAGCAACACATTAATACGTAGTATAGATCACTAGACCCATTTAGAAATAGGGAAACTAATCTTTCAAGTACCTTTATGGACCTTGCATTTACTCTTTTTTTCCTTAGTTTCTTCAAAGAGTCAGAACATGGTTCGTAAGCATAACTGAAGGCTTAAATGGGTGCTCAGCACCTACATCCAAAGTGGTTGATGGTCCTTATAAAACTCTGGGCTCTTTCTGAATTTCCAGAAGATATCAGGTTCTCTGGCCATAGTTAGGACATTTGCCCAGTTAAAAGCAAACTGGAGCTCCAGTGTTAGCTCCACTGATGACTTGTGCATTTTATTTAATGGCTATTTAACATTAAATCCATAAATAGTGACTTCTTGATCTTGGAGCAAAACTACCCGCAGAAGAAGACGTAGGCTTGAGGACCCTGAAAGAAAGGATCCACCTCCTTGTAGCACTTCAGATGCTTTGCAGTCCATGGGAAGTGGTAGAATCTGGAAGTCACTCAACTTTGCCTCCTGGTTAGGGTTTAGTAGCTCTTGCCAGTCTTCACAAATACCAACATTTAGCTGTCATCACACTTTGACAGAACAGGGTTGCCAGTGCCATTGCAGGGAGCGAGGCCACAGGGCAGTGCAGAAGCAACCTGACTAACACTGCACTTGAAAGAGTTGCTGATAACCCAAACTAGAAGGCAGTTGGCACGTGCAAATGTGCCATTTCTTTGTGTCTTTACTTCTTTTTAAAATAATACATTCTTAATGTCTTTGCTTTGCTTTAGGTATAAATAATTAACTTAAGAGATCTTTTACCTCTAGTTGTTTTCTGATACACAAAATCATTCCAAGTGACAGTTTATCTTTGACAAAGTGTTGCGAGAGCAACATTTAGATTACAGGAAATTTTAAAACATTAAGGACCTGACAATCAAGTCAATTTCTTTCATAAACTAAAAAATACATTGTAATAAGAACAGTGTTTCCAAAGGCATGGGAAATTGAACAAGACAAAAATACTTTTTTTTTTTTTTTTACCACACACCATGTGGGATCAGCTTTGTACTCTCCTGAGTACAGGTGCAAAGGCATGCCTCATCGAGATAACCCACTGACAGCCACTCTCAGATTCTCTGGCAGTGTAACAGTAAGAAGAATGAAATTTGAATAGTAAGGCAAAGCTAGCCCAGGATAGCTATTATAAGTGAAGAATATAAAAGTCTGGTTTAAAGCAAAGCAGGTCTTGTGAGTTTTGGAGCACAATAGAAATATAACTGTGAGACCATCTGCTGTTCCGGGCTCATGGGATGCTGGAGGCCATTACAAAAATGGGAAGATATCTCCTGGAAAAGCAAACTTGTTGAATGATATAGCAAGGTGTCCTTTGAACCTGGTAACATGACAGAAATTCCCACTAAGCATCTTGAAGAAAGACATTTTGAAGAAAACTGGCAGTGACATCCCGACCTCCTGTATTGCTCCAATATTTCAGCAACGCTAATGACCCCATTTCTTCATCATGTACCTTTAAAAAAAAAGATAGGTCAAAGCGTACAGTATTTTATAGGAATATTAAATATGCCTACAATCTCCACCCTAGAATAGGTTGTGACACTTGTGTTTGTTATGTTGGTAGGGGTGTTATCACTCTTGTTGGTTTTATCAGACTAATGGACAAATGTCCCGTTTATTCACTGGCAAAGCCTTTTAGGAACTTGGCTTTTCCCTGGCTCAGTACCAGTGAGAGTTGTCCAACTACTTTTGGAATCAAGTGATGTGTTCAGATGGATTGGCTGATTTTGCTTATCTATGAAACCAAAAAGTGATGTTATTTGCTTACAGTTGTCATCAGATTTAAAGAAAAAATTATGCCCTTACTTCTGTGGAATCTATTCGGGGCTCCAGTCTTTGAGGCTTTGGCTTTTTACTCTGAGATTGTTTAAAGAGCAAAACTATCTTTCCATCTGAAGCTGATCCTTGGCAAAGTTTAATGTTGCCTCAATGCCTGACTAACTTCTGCTGCTACCAGAAAAAATGTTCTTGCAGATGGAGACTGCTGTTGCAAAAAGATCTTCTGCATTTGCGCTTGAAACGTCAATAGAAGTTGCTCTGTTATAGACCATAGCTGCTGAAATGTTAGGTCATCAAATACTCTTTGAGTTTTGACAAATCTGCCTTTGTTAGCTACTCAAATATGGCTTTTTAACAAAGGGAAATACAACACAAGAAGGTCTTTGTATTTAAACAGTTCAGCTAGTAGTTGCAGGGGGACAATTTCCACCTGTCTGCACACGAATGCCATTTCCCCCTATATTCTTTTGTGCTGTGTACAGTGAATGTGTCAGGAACATTAGCATCCTAGTGAAGAACAGTTGCAGTTAGTCTTACTATACAGTACAATATAAATGTTATATACAGTTAAATTTCCTTCTACCGGTAATCTTTATCACTGTACTGTGCAGCTGAAGGGCAGTAGAGGTATGTGTGAAGGACACTTCACTGAAAATATTTGTCAGCTACTATAGACAGCCAAACAAACTCCCCAGACATGTATGTTACATACCTGGCAGGATCTCAGCTCTGTATTCTAATGGATACTGTTGATAAAGATACTATTGATCAAGTTATACCTAATTCTTCATGCTTATGTACTCACTACTCAGTGTAAGATCTTCTTGTGTCATGGTTGTTTTCTCAGTCAATTGAATTTATCTTTGCTGTGATGCACAGACTTGTAATTAGTTTTGCAGAATTGGGAAATAGTCTGCATTTTTGTTGCAAATAGATTAATTTCCATCTGATTTACAGGTTAAAAATAGAGGAAATAACTATACGTTCTCTCTATATAAGAAATCTCTATGCCAGTGTTGATGGAGCGGATATAAGACTGTAGTTTCTTAGGCTGTCTTTGTATTTTTTCATTTTACCATCTCCCAAGAAAAATTACATGTAGAAATGCATACATGAATTGTGTCGTTGTTCTTTCTTTCTTTATACCTATGAGAGAGCCAAAGGTTAAAGATGCAATGTGAACCTTAATATATGATTGGAGGATTGCATCAGTCTCCCTCGCATCCTAACACTTAAGGTGCTTCTACTGTGGCCAGCTCCAGTGCTGCATCAGGTGTCCTATATTTCTAAAAATGATGGAATGAAAAACCCCACAACAGTAGTAATGGCACTTAAAGGAGAAATGGTTCTCCTGGCTCTGCTCCCTGGTGCTGACTGTATGAACAAGGAGCAGGAGAGGATTACCAACTTCAGCTTTTGGCTGCAGTGAAGCAGAAGTGAGAAACTTTGAAACAGACTGTGGCATGAAACTAATGGGGAGTATGTTGGAAGAGTGAAAGCATAGATGGGGATCAGAGAAGCAGAAGGCCAAAGTTATACAGATGTGGTTGAAATATCATAGTCATGAAGCAGGTCATAAAAATAGGGTCCCAGAGAGCTGCTCTTCCATAGCAGTGTGATGGCTTTTTATTGTTTGTCTCCACAATGGAAAAAAGGTGATGCATGAAAGCTATGACAGCTCTAGACAGTGACTTTAGTTTTGATCAAGGCTCAGTGAAAATGGGTGGAAATACAGATGATTATTCTATAATGACAATGAGAAACACAGTTGATGACACAGGCTCAGATCTACTGACTTGAGAGCAGGGCCAAAGTGATAGGAAGACAGGCGGAGGCCCATGAATAAACATCCTTGAGATGCCATGGGAACAATAACAAGACAGCTGCTGGTGATTATCTTTAGGTGTGTATTGAGGTGTTCAGAGCTGCGAATCAGTTGTCGGATATGTGACCATGAATGCAGGTGCTAATAAATTATGCTGCATGCTATCCCAAAATATGAATAGCAAAACTAAACTATTTCCTGAGTTTGATTGCACAAAGAAATGTTTACTGATTGATGCACTAACTGTGTATTGTGCCTAATAAAAGAGGTGTCTGCTATTCTAAAGAGCATCCGGCTCTTTATGTGCCAAGGAAGTCAACCTATCATGCACAACTGATGAGTGGGTAGAGTGTTTTAGTCAGATATCAGAGGACATGATAGAGCACTTCTTAATTAGACCACAACCACTGGGTCATTTGTTGACACCCTGCTCTTTGTCTAGGAGGCAGCAGCCAACAAGAATACAAGAATATTTTGGGTTGTAAGACTGGGGTGGGGAGGAAGCCGAGAAATTTCCAGGTGGCTTTGCTGAACAGGGGCTATACCTTGAGGGTATAGTCAAAGAACAGGGGACAGAATTCCAGCAAAGTTCAGTTATCGTGGGCAGGTTTGGAGTACAAGCTATTTGCAAAATGGCAAGGCTCCACGTGAAATACTTTGAAACAGGGGCTGGTTGAGCCACAGCTGCAAGAAATAGTTTTGCATGGGGAGGGAGGAATAGCAAGGCTTTTAAGTAGCACCTTACCTTGGTAAACCCAAGCTAAATCTAATCACACTAGTTATCAAAGGAAGCGCAAATAGGAAATCAAAGGACAGTACAATGCTGTAAACCTTTAGATTATATGGTACAGAAATTAAGGGACGTGTTCTCTCAAGGATGAAGCAAATGCATCTGTTATCACATCTAGACACTTCCATTAAAAAAAAAAAAAAAAACCACCACAAAAAACCTGTCCTTGAATTAAGGTCAAAACCCAGAGAAGCTGCTATTCAAAAACAAGAGCTGAGCGAGATGTAAAAATAAGAAATTACAAAGGAGTCCCATAACCTGAAGGAAAGACAGGTAGTGATGTCCTAACCCAGATGGCTTTCTGGTAGTGAATCCAAATCTAAGGTATATTTGATGAAGTGCTAAATTTGCTAATTTGCTATGTCCATATCCTCACTGTTTTTAACCAAGGGACCTTAGTGTGTCCCTCTGATCAGATGGGTGAAGGTGGGGCAGCAGGCAATCTGGCCTTCCCACACCTGGAGTTCAGAATAATGTCATCTGGTCAGTGGATATAGTTATTTTTCAACATTCAGGTACATCAGAAATGTATAAAGAGATATTAAAATGATACTGTGATTTTCAGCAAATGGGGAAAACCAGCTACATGTGACCAGGATCTTTTTCTTTTCTGAATTTGGAATTTGATTAGGAAGAAAGATTGAGAGCAATCCATGGGTAATGTGTACAGAGTATAAGTGAGTTTTGTCCTTTGGGCTTCTAGGCAAGAGGCATATGAAACATATGATGTAATAATGTCCAGATGCAATGAAGACAGATTATCACAAATGGAGAAAGAAGACAGATGTATGCATTTTTTGGTGTGTGTGTTTGGATATCTATATTGGGTGGTTTGTGTCTAGCTTTTTTGGAAGTGGAATCACCACTTCCAGAATAAAGAAAGAGAACAGCACCACTGCTGATGGTGCCAGATTTTCCAAGACATTTATACTCCAGACAGATGCCTCCAGCAAGGTAAAGGAGCTGCATTATATTGATATAACATTAAGTATACTTTTAAATATAATATTAGCCTTAAGCACAAAGCTATCTGCATGAGAGAAAGCATATTCAGCCATTGAGAGGGCGTCCTTGCCAGCTGGTGGGAAATTACAAGCCTGACTCAGTACCTACTAAGCACTTACTTGTCTTTGATGGATACTATGTACCCTGTCATCCCGGCTAAAGGGCTGTAATTACAAATTACTGCCATCTTCTCTCACTCCACAGCTCTTTTCCTTTTCATTTGAATGTGGCCTCGGGAAGGTACAAACACAGATTTCTTTTCCTCACAAGGAGGTCCCTCAACATGTTTTTGGGACATTGGGCAAAGTTGCAGTGAGAGATTAGGAAGCCTATATTAATGTCTATGGTACTACCAGTGGAACTGAATGTCTCTTTCACCTGTTCCCTGGGGAGCACTGCCCACTGATGTAGCCCCTCTAGCCAGGGCAAGGCAGGCTCTGGCCTGAAATGAAAAAGGACCTCTGGGAGAGGGAAAAGTAGAGATCGCCTAAAAGCTGGCCATGGCTAAGAAGCAAAAGGACAGAGATGGCTGGGCAGATAAAAGAGGCAGCTTTCTGGGGAAGAAAGCCTGTGATTCTGTGATTCTGTGATTCTGTGAAATACAACCAAAAATGCCCGTCATGGGCTCAGCTATGTGTGATGTTAAGAAAACAGTAACAGTGGTGTGAAGTATCAGCTGAGTCCCACAGATCCTGGAGATACAAACCCCAGGTGTTCTCAGAGGCCTCGTTTCATGAGCAATCTACAACGCTGATGTTCTCGAGGCAAAAAAAGGGCAGTAATCTCTTTGCCCACTCTATGCTTGATGTAAGGCAAATGCCCAAATACTGTCACAGAGCATTTGTATGAGCCAGGGTGGTCCTGATTTTCAAACATGCTCATTCACCCACAGTTGGGATTAAAGTGAGAGCAAAGAGCAACTGGGTATTCGGCCACGGCATCTAGTGTATTTACAAAGCTCAAAATAAGCCTCTACCTTGGACACAAGAGTAACAGAGCATTCCTCATAACAGAGAAAGGTAAAGGCACAGATGAAAAGAAAACATCTGGTGCCTTGAGAAATGAAAAAGAAACAAATTGGACATTGTGCTAAACCACATTGGCCCTGGAACGTGATGGGTGGTGGGAAGAGGTGATAAAAGGACAGGTAACAGCAAAGGGCAGCAAGATGCTGCTACAAAGCAACAGATCTACCATTCCTTTAAAAATAACCTGCTGCCTCGTCTCCCAGGCTCCGTGCATGTCAGGGCTATTTACAGGATAGAATTTTCAGTGGAGACACATGATCTAGCACTGCCAGCCTTAAAATTAGACAACGTGACACACAGTTGGAGTGCCCTGTCTCTGTAATGCTCCTGAAAACACCAGATAAAGGTGTTGGTCACTGCAGAGTTAAAGCTGCTTTGGCATCTACCCATGCTTTTTGCTAATGAACCATCTGGCTTAGTAAGAGAGGTTGTTCAGCCACAAATCAGCAGTTTTCTTGCAGATGTTTGCTATTTGCTACTTCTTAATTCCCTTACTCCCAGTTCCTCCTTTTGCCTTGCACAGCTCTCACTTTGCCATTTGTCTCAGTTCTTTCTGCAGAGGTAGTTTTCATTGCAAATATACTAGTGCCTGGGACTCTCGGTATATTTACTTCTTTCTAGTTTCAGAACACCAAGTTTCAGTGTCTTGGAGGTATAGATTTTCTGTCTGAAACGATGTTTTGACATCTTCTGGAGATTCTGATATGATATATTTCTTTCCTGGATGTACAGATCTAAAATGGATAAATATCACAATCTACTTTCCTCTTCTTTGAATTTAATTTCAAGGGCTAAGTATTTAAGGTATTGGACAGTGTAGTTTTCCTTAAAACAATCATGACACCATTTTGCTATAGAACAAGACACAGAAAATGTGCTACATTCTTCTACACTTTTGTAAGTTATGGACAAATATGTCCAAGGGAAGAAAAAAAAGCACTCAGGGAATTGGACATTGCTCTTGGAAGAAGGTAAATTATGGGGATCAGAATCTGGACCTTGATGTTGGTGTAGAAGAGAAATTATGCAAAGGAGAGATAAACCTAATGATTCCTGGGCCATTTTTATAAACTACATCATCCTCCATTTCTATCATTTATTTTATCACAGATGATACCATTCAGTGCTCCTTGGCTCTGGGTTTGCCATCCCATTTCCCATGCAATTTACATGAAAATTAACCTTCCACATTGGTGCAAATCCATATGGATGGAAATAATGTGGTGTGTATGTTGCCCAGTAACCAGAGACTTTTGATAAGACCCTGGAATACATTCAGTAAAAACTAATTTACCATGCTTTCTGTAAGAGCAGATCCGTTCCTAAAGCTGTTCTCCTGCAAGGTGTTGCTGTACTGAGACAGCATGGATGTTAAGATTTTATGAAGTGTTACCTGTGCATCTAGAAAATTTTTTATCTGAAACAAAAATAATAACAATTAAAAAAAACACAACCAAACCCAAACTGTTAGGAAAGCAGGAAAATGTGAAAGAAAACCTAGGGCCTTAATCAATATCTGCGTGGGAGACAACAATGTCTGCAGCAGGTAGCAGCTTCCTGAGGGATTGCTCTTGCCTATTTGCCTTTTTCTTGTGAGTAGTGAGTTTAATGGATAGGGTCCCTCCAGGTGGGCCATCACAAAACTATCATTTTTATTTTCCTGACAGAAAATTGCATCGCTTTTTTCCTAGCAGAAAATGACATTTCCCCCAGAAAATTCTGATGCTTTTGCATAAGTGGTTTTCCTTGTCAAAGTATCTCTCTGAAGCAACATTTCCCACTGGTTTTAACAATCTAGGCAAATTCTTGAGCAAATTCTTCTTCTTTACTCATTTATTTTTAGTTAGCATGCTGCTCTGGCAGCACGGTCTCTCCCTAGGTAGCTCACGGAACAGGTGGAGACCATAGTTCCTCTGTATTCAGTGCTACCAGATTATTCTGAGGACGAGTGACAATTTACAGATGCTTTTGGTCTCTTTTTGGCTGCTTTGGAAAATTTTCCAACAATTCATTAGGCAGAATAAATGCTTTCTCTGCTCAGAGTAATGGCTGAAGTTGCTGGAGGTGGGGAGGTTGTAGTGGTCTGGCCCTCATTTTTACAGGTGCAACCACCTGTTGTTACTGGTACAAGAAGAACTCAACTAAATAAATCAAGATTACTGTGTTGTCACTGTCTAAGCTTTTTGTGCCACAACTACGAGAGCCTTGGACCCCTCTTCATTAGACTCTGTCCTGTCTAGCTAACAAAGTCCATCCATGTTCTCTGAAATGCTCTACCTCTTGTTAACAGCTTTCCTCCCTTAAAATGTGGGTATCAGCAACATTTACCCAGTGCATTTGAGGCTCCATTTTACTTTGTTATATTGGACATTTCAGAGATATTTCAGGAGATGTTTTTACAGATGAGCTGTCAAGAGGAGATTCCTCTCCCTCTTACAGTGCCGCAGCCATGTGAAGACCAGTGGTGCTGAACCACGTGCTGGCTGCTGCTCCTCATCATTCTCATGGAGACTATTTCACCCTCTGAGCAGGGGCTGATGGTTGCTCATAATCCTCCCTTTGCAATGTGAGGGAAGCTTTGAAAAAAGACAGTGTGTTCAAGCCTGAAAAGGACAATGAAACAAAACATGAGTATTGGTTTGCACCACTGAAAATGATGGAAGTCATAGCTATTGCTAGAATCTTAAATTTTACTCTGTTCCCAGAGAAGCCCTCAGAATTTTTATTCTTAAATTCCCAGTTATAAAACACAGCAAAACTGAATGTGGATGACAGTGGGGAACAGCACCAAGGTCCTAAATTTGATATTATTTACTTTTCACAATTAAATATATATCAGACTCTTGGTATTGTTTAAGGAGATTTTTAAAAATGTTTATACTCTTATGCACAGGTTTTATATTTAATAGGCCTATGCTCAATGGACCTTGAAATTAATTAAAGAACACCATTCATCTAAATCATTTCAGACAAGCTATGTACTGTCTTTGAATCTTTAAATGTTATCCTTTTGTCAAGACAAGTTGTTGTGAAGTCTGAATTCATTAATAAGGAAGATCCTCGTAACCATCTGTCAGCTACTCAGGGGCAAATATTTCACTGTCCTCTAGAAAATCTTCACTGTGTGGTGCTTTGGGGTACACAGATGTTTCCAATGTCCTGTCAGACAATCTCATCAGGTTGCAGGTGATAGGTGACCCCATTTGCTTTCACTAATTGAATTGCACTTGGATTTCCCCTGGGTTTGGCAGGGAAAGCATCTTTGAGAAGGATTCATGAGAAGAATAAACTTCACATGCTAATATCAGCTGTTCTGCTAGGAGAGAGAGGGAGAAAGAGGAATTTGCTGCTCGTGTCCTGAACCTGGAGCTAGGCAGTGAAAACACAAGCGGTATTACTTATGGCCCCGATTACAGTGATGGATGGTACTATACAGAATGTTTTCTTCTGTACTCTAACTGAAATCCAACCCAGGCTTGCCTGAACACTTTCTGCCTAGAAATTAGTCTTTCTTTGGACATTGGAAGCCCTCTTTTTCTCCATGCTTAGCACACCCACCCTGTCTGATGAGAGGGGCTGGATGGAATCTATTAAAAATACTCAGGGAAATGTCACCTTGCAGATTGTTAAAGGAGAGTTCACGGAAGGGCTTCATGGGATTTATGCATATTCGTGAATTTTAACTGGAAACAGAGCCTTGAGCCGGTCAGGCTGTTCTGTGCTAGGAGTATTGTCATCAGGAATGTTGCTATGTATTCAGTTAACTACTTGTGGCTGCTGTGAAACCAGAGGACAGACTTGCATCGTCTAACTTTGGTTTCTGGGGCATTCATTTTAGGAATACAGTCATCCTTTTCTAATAACAATTAGACAGAGACACTCACAAAGGCTGATTCTGCATCGCTTTCTAATCACTGCCTGTGGCAGCAGCTTAATGTTACCAGAATCCTAATTAAATTTAAAGTGATCCTGGTCTGCCTCTGAAACGGTGGTGAGGAATGAAGCTGGCTTGCCAAGCATCTCCCGGCTGGCAAATGCAAATACAGACTTAATATCTTCCAGTTTCCCAGAAAGCAAAACTTGCTGCATCAGGAGCATCCGTTACTGGGAACACATCCACAGTTCTCCTGCAACACTAGGTTTAAATCACGACACCATTACTGATTCCCTAAAACAGCCATACAGTAGGTCTCAGATACTTTTTCTCACCACAGATTTCAGCTTTCTTGTGACTTATGTTCCTCAGGAGTTACAAGATCACTACTAAAAGGCAATTTCATAGAATCATAGAATCATCAATTTCAGTGAAGAGTGAGCTTTCCTACTAACTGGCTCAGGACTATGGAGTTATTTGGTGACACTTCCGATGAAGGTGAGATAAGATTCACATTTGTGTTGGCTTTCCTATAGTTGCAACCCAATCAACAATGTCTGAGAAAAAGGAGTCAGAGAGGGATTAAGTCTCAATTTGTTTCAATACAAAAAGAAGGCAGGATCACAGATAAAAACTGTTATTCATGTACTCTGCTATTTAGTATAAAGTGGAGTTAAAGATTTTTAGATCTTCAGCAGATCTCAAAGCAGTTTCTTCATATGCATTGAGTAAAGTATGTTTTCAACTGTTATGCTTAACATTGTTTTCACACACTTTTCATTTTTCTTTGACTGCTCTGTCACATCTACCTCCTGCTATTGCAATTAAGTTCTGCTACAGACTGAGGAGACAAAAGTTTACCCATGACTGGAAGGCTGAACATGAGTAATAGAGATGTGTTGTCCTTTGTCTGTATGGATTGGGTAGTGAAGCTGGAAACATATTTGCTGTTGCTGACATTTTGTCAAAGACCGAAGGTAACTGCAAATATTATTTGTAAGCAAATAATCTATGTTCTTCAAAAGCAGTTCCTTCAGTTTCTTTAGTTGCATTCCTGTTTTTTAGAAACAGAGATAAATATTTCTTCTCCTAGGTAAATTAGTTCTTGCACAAGGATGTGGTACAACCAAGATTTGTCATTTAGAAAAATCTGATGCCTGTTGCTTGCTGAGTTTGTCTTTTGTCCTGTGCCAAGTCAGACAAACTGTATAAATGTTTTCCTCATATACAGTTTGATCAGGCAGGTGGACTACTGCTTCAACTGCGGATGGCGAGGTTTAGGCAGCTCTCTGAGGTGGAGGATATGTCTGTTCAGGTTTCTCTCACAGAATGTGCACGCTGCACTGCCTACACTTAACTCCATTATTCAACACAGACTTGCCACTTCTGCACACTCAGACCTGACTTCTTTCTGATGTTGGGTGGTCTGTATATGCTCTCAGGACTTTGTTTGATGTACTTCAGCTAAGTTTTTAGTAAAGAGAAATGACAAAAATCCCAACCGAAAGGACTCTACCTTGTCTGTTTGTTTTGCAGTTGGTATCTAGGAGAGTTTTGCGTATGGTCACAATGAAAAGTCCATCAAACTGCCCTGGTTCACCTTTTACATTACTAAAAAATACACAGTCTGAGGAACTACACACGTGCTTAGCACGTTTTAACATTTAACCAACATACAGATAACTAGATAGTAATAGATGGCATTTCTCAAGGATCTCAAAGCACAGTGCAACCATTGTATAAATAGAGTCTCAGAGAGGAAAAGTCAGATGCGGGATAAATGGAAGAGGCATGGTTCACCTCACACACAAACACAGAGATAGATACACATACATATAATCAAATTTTATTTTTGAATTCACTTTCCTTAGATCATGCAGGGTATGAAATTTGTCTTGGTCCTGCTGAATACACATATTTTTGTTTACTCCTTTTTTGCATGTTGCTCATCTTTTAACCCTATAAATATTTGTTTTATAGTTCCTAGTTCATCAACAGGATACTCGGAAGAGGTACAGAACAGTTTACTACATTACTGGAAACTGTTTTCTTCATTATTTCTTGTGACGCTTTTTGAGATTGCAGGAAAATAAATACATTTGAAGGAACCTGAATACCTCTGAGTGTTCTTGCACTGCCCCATAGATATCAGATTTATTTGTAAAGAAACACTGTGCATTTTAAAATTATCTTCACTAGCAATATTTGATTTTTATGGATTGCAGAAAATGGGATCAATGAAAGACCTGTTTAGAATGTGCTGGGAAGTCAGAAAGTCAAAACTGCCAAGCCCTGGAAATCCTGAGATGTAAAAAACAGAGGGGTTTATTGCTAGAAAAAGTGGCATTTATTCTCATAGCTATCTGTCCTTTTTATCTGGCAAATATTTTCAGTGTAAATAATACGCTGAAGAGAAATCTTGTACGCTTCTGAGCACAATGCACAATTACAATGATCGGGGAGAACAGAGCTGCTGATGCTGTGAATAACTTGCTTTGAGTTTCATTTCAAGGTACAAGTGACAATGCAGCCTTTTCTGAGACCCAGAAGATGCACAGATGTAACCTCAAAGAACACATTTCTCTTTTCACGGGATTAAACACGTTAATGAGAAAGACAAGACAACGTATATTCTGGATTTTCCTCTTGGAAGTGTGTTCCCAGCATTTGCCCATGCCTGTTTTAAATGACTGCATGCAATGTCTGGGTCCTGCTTTGAGGCTGTAGGTTTGCTGGAGAGCCTTTGGGGACCCCATCTCTCTCCTTTATTCTACAGTCTTTCTGTTAGAAAACTTTCCTAGTACACAACTCCACCTTCTCTTTTACCAACCTAATTTTTGCATGCCTTTCCCGTCTTCATTCAATAAAGAAGACATTTCCTCTCTTGTGCTTTAGATTATCCCAATATATTTTGGACTGTCTTCTTTAAGTGTCCTTCCATCTCTCTAATCCAAGTTGTTTGAGTCTTTAAAATTTTATCTCATATTTCATGCTTTCCCAATCCTTTGCATTGCTGGACCTTGCATACAGTCCAGTTGTCTTTACAATTCTGGTTTCCAAAACTATGTCAATAAAACCACCGATCTGGAAAGCTCTCAGGAAATCCATGCCAAAAGTCACCTCTACTGAAGGACTAAGTACAAGATTGAGTAACGTGAAATGGACCTGCTTGTATTTTTTCCATTATTAGCCAGTAATGTTTATTCTTCTGAACGAACCAGAGACCATCTGCTTTTAAAAATCATTTTTTATTCTTATGGAGTGACGGCCTGATAAAACCCTTAGAATTCATTAATTTACATATAGCTGATGAACCATTTGGTGTCCCGAATGCCTTATTTAAATATACCAACTTCACCAGACCTAGTAAGACAGAAGTCAGATATGAGACAATTCCTACCAGTGAAGGCCATGGGACAGTGAGTAACAACCATTCCCTTCGGGTGGCTCTACTTCTTTATCAGCCAAGTTAGATATATAGTCAAGAATAAAACAGTGAGGAACAGTTAAAAGCTACACATGAAATCTATTGAGAAGTCGTGTAGATCCATTTGAAAAGATTTTCAGTTCAGGCTTTAACAATAAACATTTAAAGACAAAGAGTAATGTCTTCAAGCAGTGTAACTCATGCATCTTCATTGGGTTAAGTGCAAATATGGAAATATGCACCAGAGTAGATGTGACCCGCAGAGTTACCCAGAGCATATTCCTTATTCACAGAATGCCCTCTAAAGGACGAATGTAATGCGTAATCTTATTTGATAATATACATTCATGTCTCAGAAGATGCTGGGGAATTATTAGCCTTTGACAGACTTCCTTTTGGCTTTAGCAATTAGCAGAAATGAAACTCGTTAAGATTAAATTTATCCTTTGGACCATGCATAGTTGTAAGAATTTTTCTATAACCCCATAAAGCAATGAAAGAAGCCAAGCACTGAATTTTCAAATAATTGTGCAGTGATTTAGCCAGCTCCCATTGAAGCTGTTCAGACTGTTAAAATGACCTATATGAAAATGAAATTCTTGGCCTTTAGAACTCCTTTGAAAAGTGTGCCCTCTTTCCCCAGCATCTGAAAATAACATGCGAGCATAGGGAATTCTTGAAGATGGAGAAGAGGAGCAGGGTTTGTGGCATTGTTTAAATTATTGCCCACATATGTTTTAAGTTAGATTGAAAGTATCCTCAACATGAGGAAAATAGCATTCTTTGAGTGTTGGGAAGGTGAAATTGCTGTATAATGCAGCACTGAAGCCTTTCAGAGGAGTGGCGGGGGGTCTGTGCCTTATTAACCAAGCTTATTGATGCAGGTAAATGAAATGAAAGTCAGTAAATTGCTGATGAAATGGAGTTCAGTGGCTTGTTTAGTCCATTCCATGCTGGATTGGTCTCTACCATACATTACCCTCCACCCCGCCCAGCTGAGTTTTAAGTAATGGGACTCCTGACACTTTTCTTGTTACATTTATAAAAGTAATGGCTTCGTCTTTCTGTTCACTTGACAGGCTAAAACATATCTAAGTGGAAAAAAACAGTCCTGATGGTAGACTAGTATTTGTCTGAATTGCACATAGAGTTCATTAAAGCAGCAGCTGCTGGTGAAAGTTTATTAATGTGTAAAGGTACCTGTGGATTGGTCTGGATCCCTGGTGGAAGCTGAGCAGAAGTAGCCACTGTGGGAAGAATTTGATGAAGCTGCAGCTTGTCACGATTACAGCATCGGATGTAACAGGCATAGGAAAATAGTTGTCCTTACTCATTGACAAATACGTTATTGCCATCACACAGCAGGAAGACACTTTTTTTAAAAAAGAAGCAAAACTGCAGTTCTGTATTGGAAATTATTACCTAAAGTCAACTAAGTCTAGGAAATCCTGATGGAAAAATCCACTGAATACAGTAATGGGTATACAGGTGTATACGCTGTAGGATTTTATGGGTTGATTAAAGATCAGAGGTGGAATTTTCTATTCCGTATAAATATCTTAAGTAAATTGCCAAGAGTCCTGTTGCTGTTGAATAGTACCAGATCTTTCAAAGATGCCTTTCCGTGGCCGGGCAGGGCTGTGAGAGCTGGAGCCCGGCCCCGCTGCGGTGTCGCTGGGGCAGGGGCTGATGGTTTGTCAGCTGCCAGTCGCACCGGGTTGAACGTGCCACTTGGCTGTACCTACCCTAACCCCCCCCAGCCCTGAACCAGAATGAAGCCAGCTTCATCTTGTCAAAAAAAGCAACAGCGGGGAGGTTGTAGGGGCTCTGTGTTAAAGCAGCGCTTCCCTATGGTAACAGATCTCTTTGAATCCTGGGTTGGTGAACGACCACAAAAGAGGGCCCTGACCTGCTGGTAGCTGCATGAAATTGGAAATAAATGCCTAGATGCATTATTGCTTTGGAGAGTGCTGACGATGTTTAGGATGCGCATTTGTCCTAAGGAAATTTAACCACTCGGTGATGCACGGGAGGGTATTGGAAGGATGGGGTGACTGTTACTGGCCTAGATTAACTACTACTCGCAGGGCAATCAGAAGGTATGAAGTATTTAAAATACCTTTGCCTAATTATGATTTCTATGAGTGGCTATCAAAGCCTAAGTAGCACAGGTGACAGGCTTTTAAGCATGAAGTAGTGAGCTACCTAGAGAGAGACCTATTTCCCTCTCCTGGAGTAGGTTTGGATTATTGTCATTTCAGTCCAGCCAGCAAAGCCTTGACTGATGCTGTAACATCTGGAGGACTATCTAAAATCTTAAATGCTGTGGGACAGGCCAGAGAATGAAGAACCTTATCCGAAGAAACCTTTTTTGCATTTCAAAAGGCTCTTGGGGTTTACACAGTCCAGGCACTGTGTCACCAGTACAGACTGGATTTCATCCACAAGGTGAGATAGAAAGCTCAGCACGATGCACCAGTTATTCCCCAGCTCTTGCAAAGCAACCTGACTTTAGAAACCCTCCTGGCCAGGCCCGTTCCCACCACTGGGCTTCATCAGCCCTTCCCCCTGTGCTGAGAAAGGCTCGCTGAGTCAGCGTGTCGGAAGCCCAGTTAGTCAAATAAAGCCATTCCTCCTTTTCTGCGCGTGCCTTTTCCGTCTGGGATTCCCAGCACTGGGATCTTTCCCTGCCAGAGACGGGAAGGAGAGTCAGCATGTGTGAGCAAGCACTGCCTGCCAATGGGACATGCCAAAGTGTGTTCTTGCTGAAGCCAAACGATCAAAGAGCTTAGGAGAGTACATCATCCGCCGCCTCAGCTCAGGGAGAGCCAAGGAGACTATGGGAGACTTAGCCATGGACACAAAGAAGGCCAGGGAATTTGGGTTAGCGTTTTTCTAATTAATCTTTTTATGACTTTTTTTTTTTTTCCAGTTCGGAGTAAATCTATTTAAGGTTCCCTGCTGGTTTCAAAGAAGGAAAGAAAAAGGTTTTTAATTAGAGCTGTAGAGTTCATGTACCTAATGAATCAATAGTAATTGAATACAGTGGAAGCTTCTTCAAAGCACACCCATGGAGTATAGTAAATCCTTCCTTTAACAGGTTTAGTTCCATGGCAAGTGATCTTTTAAGAGGATTGTCCATCATATATTGGCCTGAATGTATGTTTTTTTCATGTATTCTCTTGAGTTCATCCAGGTACTAAGTGCCTGGGTGTCCAGTGGTATTGATTGTACCCGTCTTTACAGATGTGGGTATTAGACACAGTCACAGATATATTTGTCAATTAGTACACTTCCTAAAATTCTGATATTTTCTGTACGTAGTTTTAGGAAGTGTTGTTAAATGGGTTATCCCTACAGACTACTGAAAATGACCTATACATTTTCACTAAATTTATTTTAATGGCTACTTTAATTTAGAAGTTAAGGCTACAAAATGCTTTCAGTCAACAGATTGGAAAAAACAAATTCAGACCATCAGAAGGAGAGGCCTTCCTGAATAAGCGATGCCTTAGCATTACGTCACTCACACTTCCTTAGGGAACAAATTGAGATTTGTAAAGGAGCACACTTCTTCAGATCAAGAAATCATTGCACAGTACAGAGTTTTTGGAGAAGATCCCTCCCTAAGGGAATCCCCAACAGCTGCTCCTTCAAAGAAAAGCCTTCAGGTATGGATGCAGACCCGGACCTTCAGAACTTATCCACATGTTTTTTGAGGACACTTTGAGAACATTTGAGGGCATAACCATATCAGGCTCCGGATACAATAGTTAAATTAATACTGCCTCACCGATGAGGACAACTTCTCAGCCTCCCACAGAGGTGCCTTTACGGTCTCTAGCCCATTTTGGTATGCGCACAGATATAATCTGTACTGGCTTAGCTGTCTTTATCCTACTGTGCCTTCATCTGCACGAGCAGCTTGCAATGATGTACTTGCACGGTTCACAGGGCAAAGCACTTGGGCAGATCTGTGCTAGTCCTGCTCAGTCCCCCTCCTGCGGTAGCACATGTCAGCCAGGACAGCAGGGACTGTGCAGGACGAGCAGATAATGAAGTATTACTTTGACTTCTCCAGAAATTCAGCTTGTTCAAGAATTTCACTGATGCCTAAAGGATTTCTGCCTTGTGCAACCTTGTGTTCTGCCTTGTTTCAGGATTTTGTGTGGGGTCTTTTTGTTATAGAGGAAGACAAATAAACCTTTCAACTGAAAAGCTAAGACACTTTGGCTGTTACAGAGGGAATGAAGCTCACATATACGTACACCAAAACTACATGTGCTTTAGACACGTGCACCTTAAGGTAATTCATCCACTGTGCAAAGGTTCAGCTCTCATCACACAGGGTAAAATTCCTCATCTTGGGAAGAGCCAAGCACAAGGGCATTTGCCTCAAAAAGGACTGCTTTGTAAAACCTAAATCAGCATAGGAAAATCTAAGCCTTCATTTTCTAAAAGCTCTCCAGGCTTCATTTTTCTGAAGAAATAAGGCATGCCAATATTCTGTAAGAGGTATATATGATACAAATATCTGATACATATCTGATACATATATATAATATATTGCAATTAAGTAATACAATACATAAGTTTTATATAATAGAATATATTAAGTATATTTAATCTCATGATTTTCAGATTAATAGCCTCCTTCTCAAGGGTCTCTGTGCTGATTCAGGAACATTCATAGCTATTAACATTGAAAAAGCTTTCCTTAAGAAAGAAAATAAAAAAGCTACAAAGCAAGTTTTTGGACCAAGTAATTGAAAATCTGAAATTAAAATGCAAGCTTTCTTTTAGTTAAGCTGTTCCCATAAAAAGCCTGATGTATTGGCTAGCTAAAATCTGTGTTATGTCCTATCAGAAGTTAGATCCCAGCTTCAATGTCTTTTTAATCTTTTTTTGTTTTCCCCAAGAACTCTCTGGAGCTCATCATCTGGCGTTGTGTATTACGTATTAAAATTCATAAAATTCAGCAGCTTTGTAGTAAATTTAGGAAACATTTAAACAATTTAACTGTCAGAAGGGTCTTGGTAAGGAATCTAGAAATGTTTAATACATCAATGTGAAAAAGAGGGAGCCTAGCTGTGCTTATTTGAACTTGGTTTATCATTATCAGAGAATGCTGGTGCCTGGAGCACCTGAATGTCCTTCTAAAGGTAACTCCTGGCAAATGATGAGGAACAGCTAAGCAAGTAAAAAACATAATTAACTTTTGGGTGCTCTTTTCTGACATGATAACCCAAGGTTATAATGTGTTACTTAGGTGATGCCGATGTTCCCAAATTGCATTTTGACTGGAAGGATCTGTGCTGCAAGGAGCTGTACCACAAGGCGTTTTCCAGGATTCCTTTCAAATTGTGCCAAATTTTTAATCTATTAGAAGCAGGAAAAATGTAGTGGGAATTCCTTGCTCTGCTGATGGAAAAACTCCCCCTCATTTGAATTTGTTTGTCCAAGTGATTTTATGTCTCAAAAAATTGATATAATAGCGTATAAGTGGATATAATAATGCTTACATGCCTCAAAAGAACAATGTGTGGCATAAACAGCTGATTAATTGACTTATGTGCTACTCACAGTTTTCTACTGATTCTTAGATTTCATATGTGTGTGTCAAAAATAAGATTGATGGATAAATGTAAAGTGATTCATACAGCAAAAGACAATTTTAACTTCACATATAAAATGTTGTATTCTGAGAGACCATTACCACTCAGGAGTGAGACCTTGGGGAGATTATAGATAGTACCATGAAATTGTCAGCTTAGTGTTCAGCAGCTGTCTGAAAAGCAAACAGATGTTTAGAAATATTAGGAGAGGAATAGAGGAGAAAGCAGAAGACAACATTATGACAACAAATACAGTCATGGTTTGCCCACACCTTGACAGCTCTGTGCAATTCTGGTCCTCCCATCTCAAAAAGTATGTCCTTAAAGTGGAAAAGGTTCAGAGAATGGCAACAAAGATGATTCAGAGGTGTGGAACAGCTTCTGTAAGAGGAAAACCAAGGTACATCTACCAGTTTTAGTTCACATCAGGCATCTTTTTATGAAATGAATCTTCAAATCATCCTCAATTACTGCACTTTAGCTCAAACACACTAAAGTCTTGGAGCACCTGAACTGAGTTTCTTTTGGATGAAACAAAACCTGATAATGCCCTGGAACACAGCTAGTGCAGCCCGCCTGCTAATGGGTATACAATCTGCAGGACCAATTTTATGCTACTCAGTAGAAAAAAGCCTACTGAGGATGTTGAGGACTCTGCATCAATAGTTTTGTTTTACAAATGCACTCCTATTACCTACTCTATAACGTAGGTATAGCTGAGGTGGACTTGGACACTTCAACCTGAAAAGGGGGTGATCTGTTGGAGATATGAGAGAGGTCAACAGGATTCTGAGTGTCATGGAGAGGAATTCTAGGGACCAACTGATTGTTGTATTTTTCAGACACAGATCCCATAGAATTAGGTTTGATGCTAATTTGGATGAGATTCAAAACAAAGAAAAGGATGTGGTTCTTTGTGTGATATAAAATGGACCTGTGGAACTCCGTGCCAAAGGATGTTGTGTATAGATGAAGGCAGACTGGACAAGTACTTGGAAGAGAGATCTGCTGGCATTTACTAACTGGGTTGCTAATTGTGTTGGGACCAGAAAATCTCCTTGGCTGAAAGTTGCTAGATCACATAGGTTCACTTTTCTTTCTCTTCCCTACGTGTCCACTTGTGATCGCTGCTGGAGACAGAACATTGACCAAGGTAGGCCCCTGCTCTGAGCTGGTGTTATGTTCTTTCTTGTATTATGTTATGTTCCTATATATCTTTTTTTTAAAGAAGTGCTGTAAAAATGGTCTTTGAATAGATAGTTAGACTTGAATTTTACCTTTGTGGCTGGTGCTGGTGATTTCTGTACAAGAAGTGTTTCTCAGAAGCCCGTGCATCTTGAATCAAAGTGTGTTTTTCTAAAGAAGTTTTAAATGAGTCATTTAGATGATTTTCAACATCACAGGCTACCTAGACTCTAAATGACTGCAACAATAAAGGGTATTCATTTGAAGCAGCCACAATTTCCTGTTGATATTTTATGTTCATTTTCATTTAAGCTTTATCATTGCAACGCTGCATAATTTCATGGGTGTATAGAAAAGCTGGGTGTCTTAAATGTGTAGTTGGAAAGGAGGAGGGTAGATAGCTGAGGGAGACCCCAAGTCTTCTTAGTCTCAGTGTTTATGTCATTTATGGCAAAAAAGAACACTTTTTTTCTTATATATATGAATGCCTGTGTGTAGTAGTGAAATAAATCCACCTTCGAGTTGAACACGACAATTTTTAACAATAAGCAGCAACAGTATATTTGACGTTTCTGACACAAGGAATGCAATGCGTGACTGCGATGGTAGAAGATTTGAAACATTCTCCTTAGAGAGATGGTATAGTTAGGTGATGCTGTGCCAAAGCCATAAAGTTTGTCAAACTCCGAGTCAAATAAAGAGCAATTGGTTTAGAGTGATGAATTAAAGCTCTGTGCTTTGTGAGAAAAAGGAGCTTGCTTGATCTAATAGTCAGAAATCCTCAGAACCTCTTTTATTTTTTTTTAATGTTCACCCAGGGTGCAATGCTTCACAGATGCTTCCAGCTATACCATTTTCCTAACTGCTTTTCTTGGGGCAGGTGTTGGTTATGGAGGGGCAGCTGTTCCCAGTGTTGGACGCCTGTCCTTACCACTCTCCTTTGGCCACTGCAGGGGACAGGGTCTCCTGGCTGGCTGGCATGGCCTTGGGAGTGGAGCGCAGTTAGATCACAGCCTGGGGTGGCACAGCTGCAGGGAATACTTTTTATTACAGCTGAATGACTAAACTAACCAATAACAGTAAATATTTAATGTGAGTCAGGCAAGCCGTATGAGTCAACACTTCACAGTATTACAAGATGCATTTTCTTAACAGTTGAGGACCTCAGATTCCTGTAACTGTACTCTACTGGTAATGATCTCAGACTACGGGATGGCAAGATGTGACTGTGTAGCTCCGTCAGGGACCAGGTCATTTGGGTGCCGGGCAGTGCTCTGACTCCCAATTGTTTTTGTGGTTTGAACTGCGCTTAACTGGAGAGCAAAGCACCACGAGACGGAAAAGTTGCCAAAAAAGAACATACCTCCACTCTGGCCTCTGGCTTAGTACGCTGAAAAGACTTGTCATTTAAGAGATATGTAATCATTAAGAGATATGTAATATGCTTTTTAAAGATAGATGGTCTGTAAATTATTTTTAGGTACAATTTAACATATCGTGGGAAAAGCATTTATACAGATACTGGTTATCAGCACCATGCAGTTGTCAGTTTTAAAACTTGCAGAGGGGAGAGAGACTCACAGAACCTTCTGGGGGTGATTTAGAGAGAGCTGAGCCTCAAGAGGTTGATATATTCCTGCTGTTCAAGTTATCTTTTGATTGTGATAAGAATGACTTCATCCCCAGCATCCTGCTCATGTAGCTGTAAATACTTGCTTTGCTCTAGGAAAAAGCTGTGCCAGAGTTATTATCAATGCACATGATGCCATGCACCAGGTGTTTTCAGCATGAAAAATGTCTTCACAATAGCTCAGTAGGAACATAATTTCAGAGGTTATTTTGTTTGTTCTCATTGTACCTTGAGTGTATGCAAGAGGGAGTGCACACGCACTTTAATGTAGGCAAGCAGAAATGAGAAAATCACTAAAACACAAGAAGTGCCCTGGTATGGCACCTGTGGAAAGACAATTAAGGAGAAATCAAGATTAGGGAACACATGTCCATTTCCCCCAGAAATTTTCAAATAGGTAGATGGTATAAAACATAGAAATGCAACCTTTGACTCCACTTTTGCTCAGAGGTTTGATGTTTATCTGACTTTCCCTTCTAATATGACAAAGATTTTCATTTGGTCATGGGATCTTTCCATCTCTGAAGGCAGAGGAAAGGGTTAAGGCTCTACAAATATGTCACCAATTCCTTCTCTCAAAGGCTGGGGTAATGTATGGGAAGGTCTATAAGCATGGCATTTTTGTATTTTAATCCTCCTCCATTAAATTCTAATGACCGGTTGCTAAACGATGTCATGCATTTCCTGCTCCTTTTATGGGGAGCTGTTTTATAAAGCAGCAGCTTGGAAGCGTGCAGGAAGCAGTCATCTCTGGAATTGATTGCATTTCTGATAGAGCACTTTTGTACTGTATCCCTGGAGAAATTCTGCAGGTCATAATGGCTTATGTTCTCCTTGTAGCTGCAGCATATTAATTCACAGAAGTAGAATAAAGATGGAAACAAGATCTACCATCTCTAAACCTCTTACTAGACTCAGTTCACTTAGTTTCTCTTTTTTTTTTTAAAGAAAGCAGATCATTATTATTAGTGAAGGGGAGTGAAGGGCTATGTACAATGCAATGAAAACCTTTGGCTCTGAAATAGCTGATGTTTATAAATTGGTTGGGAGTATGATCCACAAGAAACATGTCCAATTTGATCGAGTGATGTGAAAAGGGCAGTTGAACAAAAGCAATATTTGCATACATTGGGATGGCAGTAATGATCTTGTCCCTTCTGTCAGTCACACGGATTCATTAAAAATGGGTGTCAGCCATTAAGCTTTGATTTTCAGCACAGATAAGTAATGAACAAGCAAATAAAGGAAACAAAGACCGGCCACACTGCAGAGCATCTGATTATGCTGGGAGACTGGCTGCCACTTTCTTGGCTGGCTGTTCAGTGTAAGAGGATGCGTCCCTTTATTTCCGTTTCCATAACTCTGTCCTCAGTCAAATATTGGTAAGCAATGCGTGGGTCTTACATGCATCTTCCCTGGAAAATTGCTTTCCTTGGTTCCTGACAGAAATCAACAAGACAGTCCCCTGAGTGAATTCTTCCTGATGTGCCAGATTCAGTGAGTGCCTGGGTGTGCAGAAAGCAAGCAGAAAAAAAGCTTTTGAGGCTTATAAAACACACAGCATTTGCTGTGTTTTCTTTTTTTCCCATTTGCAAGTGTGTTGGTCCTCCTGAAGAATATATAAAAATGAAGATGGGTTTTACTCTTTCTGCAGATGCCTGGAATTTTAGCATGGGACTAAAGGCCTGTGCCAAATAGTAATTGACACTGGACATCAATCATTCTGCTAGTATCAGGCTGTCACCAGCAGTGTTTTATGACTGGACTGGCGTCAGCCTAAGCAGATTTCCCATGACACACTTACACAGTAGCTTGGACCAGTTTTTCTTTAATGCTCCGGTAATTTGGATGTTCACCGAACTGCCTTGGCACCAAAATTGCAGGTGGGCCAAGAAAATGTACTGATGTGACCAAGGAAGGGCAAGGAAACTTAAAATATAGTGGTAAATGTACCTCTGGCTCCCGCTATAACTTTAGGAAGGTCAGTTACCTTCTCATTATTTCAAATTATCCATTTGTGAAATGGTGATAATACAATGTCATTGAGTGCAGCGGAGGTTAACAAATAAATATTCGCAAGGCATTTGGAGATTTCATGTAAAAGGTTTTGCAATACAGATGCCTGAGAAGACTGCAAAGTCTTGCCAGTAAAGTCCATAGTGGTGACCCTGAGATGAGACTGCTTTTGAAAACTCTGAGAGAGAAAGCAGTGGAGAAGGGGACCTCAGGCTATGAAAGGTGAAACAATGTGGAAACAACACCCTCAGCGACAGAGTTGAGGCCTTTTCCTCCTCTTTTTTTTAGGGCTGAGTAACACTTAGCATTGTGAGTAAATCCTTTGGTTTCAAAGCTTTTTATGTCGGAGAATCTAGCTTGCTCTTTTTCCTAGAATTATAAAAATAGGCATATAATAAGGATGGCAGAAGGGAATGTACAGTATATGACTAATGGAAACTTAATGTAATCGATATTATTTTCACTAATGTTGTCACTAGCTCCTAATGATGTACAATCATCTTTACATTAAGGAGAAAAATTAAAAAACAAAATAAAGCTATTTTCAGCTGTGGTTCATCCTTTGTTGCATCTGGTCTCCCAAGCCCTAGATTCGTGCAGCAGTGGAAAAGGTACAAAGTGAGCAAGCAGAAAAGCACTTGAGATTTTTAGTTTTTACCTTTCTAGCAAGATGATTTGAAAATTCATATACATGATTTATATTGTAGTGTTCTGTCTAATGTTTTGCTTTTTGCAGTGGACAGCAGGTTAAGAAGATGAGGGCTTGAGGAAAGCTAAACTTGAAATTCTGGCCAGAGTTGAAAGGTAAGAACCTCGTCCTTTTTTCTGATGCTCATTTTGGATGGTTTTAGGCATGTTGAATTTGATAGCTTATTCTGTAGAGTCAGCTAATCAAACGATAGTCCAGGGGTGAGTGGCAACATCAAGAAAAGGCAGGGAAAGAGTGGGAAAATGCTAGAAACCTCAGAAAAATGGTGGAACATCAACTCTGAAAGCACAGTGCTAACTGTGCAAGGAATATGAGTGATGATGGATTAGTGATATCCATTCTTTCTCTCTGCCTTTTCTCTATACTGAAAAAATAATTTCTTGAAGAACTTGTTACGGATTGTCTCTTAACGTTTGTATTTGAGAGAGGAATGATACTGGAAAACACAATATTTGTGCATCGTTAATTTTGGTCATAAGACTCTTGGAGATTTTGGTTGCAAAACAATCAAAGAAGGACTACCTGATCTTTAGTTTTTAACTTCCTTTTCACTCATTGATTTTTTTTGTTTGTTTGTTTTTTTTTTTTTTGTTTTATGCAGTGAACACATAGTCCTGGAGAGACACATCCCTATTTCATTGCTCTTCCTACTTCTGTCTCTGGGCTAGTAGGAAATCAAATTTCATCATGTTCCCTTGCATTTGAATGAAGCTGGGCTCTCTTTCTGTGTAATTCAGGAAAGAGGAGTTGTCACTATTAATATATCTATTTTCCAGAGGTCAATTAGCTGGGTCTTTTCTCATCTTTATAGCAGCAAAATGACAATGTGATGATTGTGAGGACTCTGGAATAGAGTAATAAGACTCTTCTCATGTGGAAACCAAAGAAAAGTGTAGTCTGTAGAACTAAGCTTTTGCCCACAGAGGTCAGAGAAGTGACTGCCTTTCCCAGGATCTTTCCTTTCCTTCTCCCTTCTGGATGGAGGAAGGACTAAGCTCCTGAGAGGTGTTAGGAAGGAATAGCTGAGCCAGGAGTAGACTGATTAATGCTCCTTTATTTCCAGAAGGTCTAGTCTTCAGTGGAATTATGATTATTTGCTTATCTTGCACCTGTCAGTAACAGACCCCACCAAGGAATAGCCATAGATGCAAGTTCCAGCAGAAAGAAGCATCCAGGAGTCTGAATGCAATCCTTTTGGCAATTTTTATAACCTAATTCTGCCCATCCTTGCTGTAAAAATCTAGGAGTACATTTCCAGTTCTTCTCAAGCTATTATCTGTTCCTGAATATGTATTTTACATTAACAGTTAGTATTTACAATGGGGTCTCTCTCTGTGCATTAAAAAACATAGGTAGCATCCCTAAGGAAATCAAAGCACTGGGATCATGCAGTAAGATCTTTGTAAAGATGGTCGCAAAGAGAGAGAGCAAAGTGACATTGTGCTTAGCGAAATACCTCCACAGTAGTCTCATCCCTTTGGATGGTGACAGATTCTATAGCAACATACCCTAAACAATATAGGGTGCAGCCAGTGTGTCTGGGGAGCTCTCAAAATTCCTACAAGCAGACCGGTCCCTATCTAGAGTCACACACTCAGTGCCCAAGGAAAAATGTTGATCACAATGCACTGGGCAAAGAAATTTAGGCATTAATAGTAATTTTGTAAGCATATCTCCTTGATCTTTATTTCCTATCTTTTTTTAAAAAGCCATTTTGATTTACATACTAAGAAACGGGCAACCCAGTGCTTTACTAGCTAAGCTATTTAAGTAACTGTTAAAAATTTGCTCTAATTTTGTCATAGTTTTTGTTTATCCAGGGTCTATTTTTACCCTTGGGATCTCATGGTGGGTTTGTTTTGCTAGGTTAAAGAGTGGTCTGTCATCAGAAATCTCTTCTCATATGAATATTTGTAGAATACAATCAAATTGCCTTCTCTTATGAATAAACTAAAGAGGGCAAGCCTTTGAAGTCTTTCAGGATGAGGCACGTTTTCAACAAATTTTTGACAGTACAACTGTTTACTACTGGTGTATTACTAGCAGTCTCACTTATGTGCTAAAAGGAGGAAATATTTCCTCAAATATCTATTTCCATACCCCCATTTCTGCTTACTCTCCTCATTACAACAGGATGCAGATGTTGCTGGTCTAACTTATTATGTGTTGGGACTCTCAGATCCTTGTTATCGTCACTGCTCTCATGAATTCTTTAAGTAAGGTTCATAAATGTGTGACCCTCCATCTGGCTATATTAAAATGTGGTGTTAGTAGATATTTCATTGTCTTAATTTTCTAAAAGATAAACTCTAATGGCCTCTGTCAATCTGTAAGTATGACTATGGCAAGTAGGTCATGCAAGAAGTCTCTCTTCCAAACGTATTACATATTCTGATTTGGGTTATTTCATTCTCTCCACCAAAATTCTGCTTGAAATTTTAGGTCTTCGAGCCAATCATATAAGACTGTAGCAAAGCAGTGTTCCTGTATTCTGCTCCAGCTCTGCACCATGCTGGTAGTAGAGTTTCTTATATATTTTGTGTCTATCTACAACTTGGCTGAGTCTGCTACCATCTATGCCCTGTTATTAAAATCCACTGGAAGGAAGACAAATAGACTAGAAAGTAGCCCACTTCCTGGAAAGGGAAAAAGGTTGTACATTATTGCACTATTCCTGCTACAGCCTTCCTTGCACATTCACCCATTTTCCCTTCCCAATCAGCATTTCTCATCCCAATCAGCATATGTCTCTACCTCAGCAGCATCGACAAATAAAAGGCTGTAGTTGTACAGCTTAACATGACTCTGAATTCTCTGGACATTTCTGCAATTAAATATTGAAAAATAATTTCTGTTAAAATATTTTTCCATATAATATAATGTGTTCCAAACCATATTTTTTTTTAACATATGCCTTATCGTTTTAGTTTAGTGTGAATTTTGGATACATTTTCCTATTGTAAATAATGTATCCATTAAGCTGTACATTTAACATTGCTCAGTTTCCTGTTAGTATTTATTCTGCAGTAATCTTCTGCAATTGAACAGTGAAAGGTTGTGTTTATCATTTGGTGTTCATTTATTATTAATCTAAGATTTGACAGACTCCGAGAGTCTATTGTTTTTTATTGTGGCACATAAGTGAGCTAGAGGAACTGATAAATTTTTCAGGTTTGATGGAAATAGTCATATGGATTTTTCTAAAGTATTGTTGTTTTTCTAAATACACTATCTGTTAAAGGAGATCATTGTTGTGATCTTTTCTGCTACTTTTGGTTTTAAAATGTATCTTTGTCAGATCAATTAAAATGGTATTCCAAGTTTAAAAAGGAGAGAGAAATACCATAAAAACTACACCATAAAACCAACACAGATAATCAGCATAAACTGATTAAAAAAAAAAAAGTCCTGTAAGGCACAAGAGAACAGTCAATATATTTATCCTGCTTTCTAACTAAGAGGGCAGTAAATCACATAAAAGCGTGGTAGTTTTGGTACGTTTATAAATTCCCATATTTTTCTTGCATCAGAATTCTTATTAAGGAGATTATATTTCAAATGATTACCCCAATGTTGTTTTCAAAACTAAGTTAAGCTCCTAAATTTGAGTTTGGCTACCATTGCTACTTTCAAGGAAATGAAAAAAAATGAAAATGCCTACATAATAAATGATAACATTTAGTTGCTATTGGGAGTGGGTACTCCAGATCTTGAGTGCTACCAGATAAAATTACTTTATCTACACCATGCCCTCCCTCAGTGTATTGTCTCTGGTATAAGACCTCCTGACTGCTGTTATCCTCCTGCTGTTTCGTTCTGAACGTGTCTTGGTAAGATGTGTCTTATTCATGCAGATAATAACCATTTACAACCATCCCTGAATATGCTTGGAATCTTTCAGTCTTTAATCAAAGCTGTCATCTGCTCTGATTCCCTTACTCAGACTTACTTGTCTTTAGGTTTATTTGACCTTTTGAGATAGCAATGTCAGGTGTGAAAAGCTTTTCATCTATTTAGTGACTAATACCTGACAATATACATAGAAAGAAAAATCTATAAGTCGACAGGTGGCAAGGAAGTCAGAGTAGTAAATTTAGGTCAATTCATGGTTTACATTCTTGGAAATGTTTTAGTCTTTAGTGGGCTTTAAACTGATGCAAAGCAGTTACTGAAACACAGGCAAAGATTTATCAAACATCTGTTCATAGTTAAATATAGTAGCAGTGTTCAGGAAGGTGTGTACCCACATGACATTTTGTTAATCAGTTTTACTTTGAAACAGTTGTGGAATTGCTAGTTGAGTTATGTAAATTATGAATACTGCAAAAATCAAGAGATACCTGAGAAGTCGTGTAGACAGATAGTAAAAGTAAAATTCTGAGGCTTTTGGAGTCCACAGAAGTCTGACAATAATTCCTATGCCAATAGGAATCCAATAAGTCAGATTTCTTCCCCGTGTATACCAGCTAAACTAAAACCTGACAAGCAGAAATGTATCCTTGGCATGATCAGACAAGTAAGTGTGGTAGGTGCAAAGTACACAAGATGGCTTGTGTCCTTCCCTCTGTAGGTGAGGCAGTAAGATTTCCTTCTTCATTCTCTGTGTAGCCCCACCAGAGAAAACCTGCAAAATAACCGGTTCTTGTTCTTCCCCAAGGACCAGCACGCTGTGAAAGTTACACAGCTCTAATGATAAGGCACAGCCCAATGGAAGTAGGGGGATCAGAATCGCAATTGGAGTATTCTTGCAGCAATCAGTAGAAAAGACCCAAGAAAGCAGAAGGGAAATCAGTTCTTTAAACCTTTCTTAAGCTTCCTCAAATAGTCACAGGCAGGCGAGCAGGCGGGCATGAACACATGGATATGTGCACCCCACAGCCCCACTCATAGCTGTGCAGATCTGTGCATGTGCACACACTGCTGCTCCCGGCCTAAGTCCAACCTGGAATTTGAAATGGGCTGACCACCTTGCACCATGGGAAGAGCATCTCTACGTGGTTGCTGCCAGCAGTGGCAGGAGGGAGGAAGAGAATGACACTGGAATTTGAAACACAGGACATGGTCTTGTGATCCTAACAATGTTAACCTGTATCCATAAAAGAATTTGATTATAGGGGAGCCCAAGATGACACTGTGCACAATCACAGTTGTCTTAGCCTGCAAATAAAGCAGTGAAGAAAACAGAACGTAAAAGGCCCAATTCTTTGCCTAGGTCAGTTCTGAGTAGTGAACATATATCAAGGGTATATCACTGTGTGGTGATAAGGAATTGGCTTTCACGTTCGTGGTTATCATTTTGAAGGTTAAATTTGGTCCCTGGGTTAGAAGCACTTAAGCAAGTGTTGTGCCTGGAGTAGGCTGCTTTGGTACTCTTTTAGATTCCTCAGGGAATCTCATCTGAGTCCCAGCCACCAGCTGAGGAGGCAATGGGTCTACTGCAGGACTGAACACATCTTCCATCTTCTTGTGATTGTTCTGGATACTGAATTTCATGCTGGGACCGAAGTCACCCTATCTTTACTGCCACTTCATGACACTCTTTTACAGGCATTACTAGACAAATTAGGCTGTGAGGTTTGATAACTTTTCCTGCCTTTATAGTCATGGTTGTCTGTGGAAATCCATGACCACTGTGAAGGTACACTTAATGGGATCCACATGAGAACACTGGCAGGTAGGTAGATGCCACTTGTAGATGGTAAATTATGAATGATTTATCTAAACTATGTATGCTATAACAGTATTAGCTCATCTCATTTTGACAGATTCACATCATGTCTGATAAGGAGTCAGCCACTTTATTCTTTGGAAATCACAATGTTAGTGGCAAACAGTTAAACAGTTACTGAGTATTCCATGTGATTGTACACCCCCCACATGTCTTTTAGCATTTTCATTGACTTCTCCTGTAGAACGTGACGATTTGACAGCCTGTAGAACATAACTTTTTTTTTTTTTTTAATTTCTTTGTCTCCTGGAACAGCAAGAATGCAGTTTGATGTGTGCTCTTCAGTGTACTGGGTTACATCTGTAATGTGTATTGGTTTTGCCTGACTTGACCACAAGCTAGTTGACTTACTATTGCATGTCTACACTGAGACTTCACAATAATTAAATCACTAAACTTATAAAGCACAGGTTGCTTATTTCAAATCAAACATAACATGAGACTGCATGGCATCTGTAATACTGAAATCATGCACTAAATGCACATCTGTGCTCCTAATGTTGACAGAGTTTATAAATCCACCACCTGACACTTCCAGGAAATGCTTGTGTATGCAACGTGGAGATCAATACGTTGTTGGTAGGAGATTGCCTTTCCGTTACTCTGGGAGATCGGTGTACCCAGAATACCAGGGGCAGGGTTGATGTTTTATGCCTGAATTGCCTCATTTTTTTTTCTGGTAGAGTCAGCTGTTTCTGGTATACATTTTGTTTGGTATGCGCCTTAAGCGCATCCTAAATGAAAAGTAATAGTGGTCTGGTTTCCCATCTGCATAGATTTCCTCTGTCTGTTGAGAAACCAAAGCAGAAAATCCCATTTTAGTAGATTTTCACCAAATCTGCAAGTGCCTTATAGGGAATCAAATAGAAGTTTCCTGAAAAAAATGGCAATACTAGACATCTTTGATACATTTGAACACATGAAACTATGAAATTTGACAGTCTGTGTGTGTTGTGAAGACAACCAGCAGTAAGGGTTAGAGACAGCAGAACTAGCGTTGTTAATGCATTGCTGGATTTAGCCAGGAGATTCATGTTACAGGGGTCTGCCCTTGTCTGATATGTGATACAGAGCAAGGCGTTATCCTCTCTGTGCTTCTGTTTGCCGGTCTTTCAAATAAGCATAAAGCTGCTGACTTGCTTGGTGGAGAAAGAGTGAGAGAGAGAGAGAGGGAGAGAGAGAAGGAGGGACTTTTATTCCTCAGGGGAGTAAAAAATACCTTTATATGCATCACAGCAATTTTTACTCCTCAGGGGAGTAAAAATCACTCTGGTGCATATGAAGGTATTACAGACCTGTGACGTGAGGGCAGAAAGTGGCATTGTTTGACAGAAGTGATGAAGTTATTTATGTCAAGATGAGAGACAATTTACGAGCCAAAAAGTCTATAGTAGGGATGCGAGGTGGGATGCTGCAGAACTGAGTTGACCAGAATCAGATTTTTCTCTTCCCAGGCTGCTTCTTTGCTTGACAAGTGGCCACAGCAGACAGTTTATCAAAAGGAAGATCAAGAAGGGACTTGATTAGAATGTCTAAATGTTCTCCCGGGTCAAAAGTACTCAAGAAGAAGAAGAACCAGTGGCTGGAAGTCAAAACCTCAGAAAATGAAATGAAAAATAGCATGCACATTCAAATTGAACATGGATGGCTTTTGGGAAGATATGCTTTTGCTAAACTCAAATTATTGCACTTAGAATGGGTGTAATTGAATGAAAATCTTTGGCCTCTGGTAGAAAGATGCTCTAATGGTTTCTTTGGCTTTAACATGGGAAGCTATGGCAACAAATGACTGCAGTAATAAGACTTTTTCCCTTCATTAAATGTAGTAGCTGCTATTGAAGAATCTGCCACTGTTGTCTTCCCCTGAAAGTCTGTGACACAGAAATTTAGCTCCACAAGCGAGGCAGGTTGCCAAGTGTTGAGCTGAATGAATGGCCTCTTACTTGCTGCAAGTGAAAGTGGCTGTAATCAACTGACAGAAAAAAGACTTTCAATATGGTAGTGATCAAGGGCAGAGTTGAGGTTATTTGTGCACCTTACTTCTTTAAAAAGTCATAATTGTCAATGTTTCAAAATAATATTGCTATGGTCTAATTCCTCAGCATTTTTAAAGAAAACAGAAATGAGAATCTGCTTTTTCTTCTGGTTATGTTTTGGTTGTTTTTTGTTTTTTTTTTTTACTAAATTCACAAGAATTCTTTAGTTTCAGGTTTACAGTTAGTGTGTACATAACACAAAATATAGACAACGTGCAGTGGATAAAATCATGCTCTGAAAGACTTTCAGTGTAAAAAGATGACATACGTATCAGTCATTTTGTGTTTTCTGAGTTCTGGTTAGTGAGATGCATTACACTAACTACAATAACATTTCAAGCAAACATACAGTAAAAAATCAAGCATTTAGGTTTGTATGTGTATAATTGCATGAGTTTGTAGGTGAAAGTCATCCTACTACAAAGCCAAATGAATCCAAAATTAGTGCCAAGATCCCTAGATTCTGCAATTGCTGCTGGGAATTTGGGCAGGACCTTCAGATTTTAATCTGGACCTATAATCTGCTGTTACTACTGCTGTATTATTTTGTGGTGTTTGCAATACTTTCTGACGATCATTTCCTACTTTCAGAGGTAGCAGCCCTTTAAGATAAATGATGTTGCTGAGATCTGTGTCCTATTGTCTTAGTCTGCTTGCTAGTGCAGGAAGACATGACACTTGCATTTGATATTCAGCTCACATTCTCAGGCTTTTCCTTGCACCACAAAGGGCTCACTAGAGCTGCTTTTGTGCATGATGAAAGCCGAGTACCTGGAACATATTTTGCAGCAAGGGATAAACTGCAGAGTCACCAAATCACGTAGCGTACAGGACCATGCCTGTAGCAACACATCTGTCTCTGTGAGTTCACGTGGACACTTAAGTATCCATGTACTTAAGTATCCATATGGATGTAATGAATGCAAATAAATTAACTGCGCATAATTACATACTTACTAACACAGAAGGAAGCAAGTTAAAATTTCATTTGTCATGCTGAACCATATATATTTTCAATCCGAAAGGGCAAGGCTCTTTTTTTTTTTTTGGTTTTCCTAACAAGTGGGTAATTTCCTTTTTTTTTTTTTTTGTAAATCATATCATCATTCACCCTATAATGAGTCAGACAGATCTTTGTGCATGGGCAGGTACATTTTCAAAATATTTTTACATACTGAAAATTTACACTGTGAATAATGGATGCCAAATAAACTTGATGTCACCAATTACAGGGTCATCTGGAGCAGACTGGGGAATTTGTTCCAGTACAGTACAGTATATAACTGTAGCTACAGAAACACAGCAAAATGCACAGGAAAATGACGATTCAGTGTTCTGTCACAAACAGTGCTTTGCCTCAGTGGAATGCAAAGACTGTGAATCCCTGTGCCTGAGAGCACAATTGGAAGCATTAATTATGAGCATGGGGCAGAAGGTTTCATCTTCATTTGAAATTTGCCTCGGGGTAACAGGGTGGTATCAAACCCTTGTCCCTGGCTTCTGGGCATCTTTAATTACCTGCCTCCAAGTTTCTAACCACTGGGGCTCCCCTCTCTGTTACCATGACAACGTCCCTGCTGTCAGCATCCTGAACCTTTCTGTCTACGCTGTGGTCACTTGGAAACCCATCCAAGTAGTTTAAGCAATATGGAAATAATACAGATGTATAGAAAGGCAAATGCAGAAAAGGTGTTCATTTTCTCCCTTCCCCTGGCAGCTCCTGGGAAGGGGGCTGGCTGTGGGGAAGCCTGGGGGCTGCTCCTATACAAGAATCTGAATGGTTGGCTTGGTTGTCTTCCTGGATGATAAAACCTTCTCTTCATGACTTGTTAAATCCTTCAGGTTTCTAACGATGTGTCACAGGGGGAGAGAGAGAAAACAACAACAACAAAAAGGCAGTAGAAGGTGGGGGAGGGAGTAAAGAGAAGGCTGGGAAGTGCCTGTCTGGCTGCTGCCAGCTGAGACCCACCTGGAGCACCCGGGGCTCTCTGCTCCTCGCTGCTGCGGCTCTTGCGTCTGCCTGGGGCTGAGCAGGAGGAGGATGTTGTGGGAGGAGAGCGCCCAGGACCCACAGTATCAATGGGGTGTTCGGGACCTCTTGTGCAATCTATTGGCCCTGAACGGTTCCTCCTGGCTTCTCCAGGCTGGACTGCAAGCCTGGATTTGGGTCTCTCTCACCCCTAGGACTGCGCTGTTAGGACTTGTGGGTCATAATGTATCAGCAGCATGGAGAACAGTATGGAAGAGCACTTTCTTTTCTGCTGCCTGCTATTGTACCTGAATGCACTGGCCCTTTGCTGTTGTGCCTGTCTGGCTGCCTCAACCAGCCACAACGCTCTTTGGGTTTCCCAGTTCTCAATGGATTAATGAAATTCCTCAAATCCAGCTTCCTGTGGTAATAATTGCAGTTACACTGCAAAACATGCACTTTGTTTTTATGGATCCCTCAGAAACAGATGTGGTAAGAGTAAGACTCATCTGTTGCTGCTCCTGTTTCAAACCCCACAAAATAGGAGCTGTTCTCAAGTGTCGTCTTGCACCCTGTCACCCAAAGTGTTGCTGTCTGCTATTTTTTTGCCAGTGCAGGAATGACATATGTCTATGTACTGGTAATGGACTTGTCACAGGATACCATTTCTTGGTAGAGTACGCTAGAAAGTAAACCAACAGATTTATGGATATTCAGCTGACCATTGAAGGGCATGCTAAATCTTACAGAAGATGACTTTAGGAAGAAGGGGGGAGTATGTAGACTATTGACCCATTGGCAGTCATGTTTATTACTCTCTGCAGTCAGGATTCTCCATGTCTTCCAGCTAGAGATGGCCATCTGGGCTGAGGGAAAGTTTGCAGACTATTGCAAAGAAAGATTTAGGTAAGATGAAATACATGTGTAGAACCCAATTTTTCCTGTCTTTTTTTGCATGTTTTATATCTTGAGGTGCAGGAAAAAATACTTTTTTTTGAAGAAGCTATTTTAGAGTCATACTGTTGCTATCAGTGTCCTCATTGTTAAATTGTTTAGGCTGCCAAACTTAATTTCTTTGATTAAAATAGAGGGGAGAGTAGTGTCAGAACCACAAGGTTTTGAAGGGGTAATAGTGCATGGTTTTGCCAGACTGACAGCAGGGAAACAAGAAGTCTTTCATTTGACAGCTGTGGCGCAAGGGCAAAAAATCACCTCTCATATAGCTGGACCTATAGCGCTGAACATACATAAAGCAACAAAGCAATGAAACCTAAAAATAAATATAATTCCAGTAAGGATCACCTCATACACAGTGGATACACCATGAATATTTTGAGGTTCCCATCTGATTATGAATCAAATGGATTTCTACTTAGTGATTCCAGATCTGTCATTTGCAAAAGTTTTTCCTCTGTTAATTTCTGTTCCTCCTGGCAGAAAATTAGACAGACAGACAGACAAAACCAAACATACACCTTTTTTAGGCAAATCAAAGAATAGTGTTTAGAGAAAAATCTGCCACTTCCCATTTACTTTTATAGTTATGTACATTACACCATTATAAACAATCAAAACCATGTAATTAACAATTTCTGCATGCTCGTGTTTTTTAAATATGTAATAGTGGCACTTTAATCCTTGCCTGAGTTTCTTGCATCCAGCCATGCACTTGATATTTATTTGATTCACTCTTTTAGGAAACATTAGCTGTGTGAAGAAGAACAAAGAGCAGCTGAGGAAGGGGCTGTTGTTGAAGTGTCAGGGTCATTTACAGGGTCACCAGAACAAAAGGCTGAGATTCCCCCTACAGATGGATGGGGACCTGTGTGTTGGTGTGAAGGGTGTTGGTGTGAAGGACTGAAGCCCTGGCGCTATCCTCCCCTGGACTTTACATCTCCTTACCAAATTCAGATCCTGGCATAAGTTTTGCAGAATTCTCTTGCGTGAGCTGAAGGACTAATCTGCTTTGAATTTAAGTACTTAAAAAATAAATAAAGGCTGTAGCTACTCTTCTAAACCTATATTTAGGTACCTGAACAAGTGACCTGATTTCCAAAGCATGGAAGTCAAACTCTGAATTAAGGTTTTTGCTGGCATCTGTGGGAGTTGTTGTGTGTGAGAACTTCAGAAAATCAGGTCATTCATTTTGCAATTCTGAATTTGGAGTAGGAGTCTAATTTTGTGCTCTTAATTTTTGAAAACTGTGTGTGCTTGCAGTCTGTGCTCCGCTCTTACTTGGTTTGGAGATTATGTTCAAGTTTAAAAAACAGCTTGTGGAAAACTGAAAAAAAAACCCAACCAAAACAGCAAATCTGCCTTTGCTATCTTTTTAAGGGAAAGAGACCTCAGAAATATAATTTAGGTGTCATAGTGACAGGAGGGTAAGTTACATGTTGGGTATGCGAAAGAAACTCAGGACACCTCACACCACACCCTTTCTCTGCCTAGCCAAGGGGTAGGACTTAGGATTTTATGTTCCCTTTCTTTTTTGGTCTTTCACCTGTGTTTCCCATCTCCAGTGTTACTTTAGACAGGGCAGAAGCAGACAGGAGGTGTTGTATGTCAGTGAAGTCCTGTGAGATGTTAACTTACTTCAGTCAGCATGAAGACCACTCCAATATCAGCATCCTGGCTGTGATGTGTCATTGTCCCACCAGGGACAAACCCCACTTTGATGGCTTTCTGACCCACTGGTCTGCGGCCGTCCTAGCGTAGCTCAGGATTGCGTCTTCAGTCACAGATCTGCCTTGAGCCAGTCCTACCTACTGCCCCGCTTTGCCTCAGACTGCCTGCTGCATCAACACTCAAATCTTCTTCACTGCAACCTCAGGCGCTAAACATGAGGACAGCGGGTCCATGTGCTGGTCACACTAGTGGTAGATATCGTCTCTGGTGTCTATGCCCAGTGGGTATTTGTTCAGAAGGGATGTGGTATCTAGGCGTGTAAGGAAGGAAAACAGAGTGAGGTTACTGTCAAAAAATTGGATGCTTTTCCTTGTTTTTAATCTAGTACTTTTACACTACCTTTTTTTTTAGGTAGGAAAGCTATTTGGTGTGAAGGTGTGAGGAGCTATTTGGAACAGAAAGAGTTACTGCAGCTCAGCAAGTCAACTCTCTGTTTATGTGCAACTGTCAGTGCAAATGTGATGTTGGTGTAACATGAATGAATTTTACTTAACAAGTGTTATGCTCAAGGTTCAATTAGCCAGGTTCATCCCATGAACTAAGACAATAATTTGGTCCATTTTTCTCCTTAGTACTCAATATCAGTACATTCTCTGCCTGCTCATCTGTTGCTGATACATGCCAGGTTAAGCCAAGAAACTTCCTTAACTGATGATGTGAGTTGCAAGAGCTTGTACTAACAAACAGAGAGCGGGAATTCAGATGTTGTAACAGCTTATATCCTCTAGATTACCGTGTCCAGGGGACACAACGAGGGTTGTGTGTGCATTCAGGCATAGGTTACTGTCTTTCCTATCTTTATCAGTTAATATGAACTTGACAGTGTTGATCAAACTTAGTAACTTTCTCACCTCTTTTATTATCTTTTTTATTTGGGTTGTACGTGCTTTGGCCAATGGAAAGTCTCTTGTCTTCAATTAATGCTGTTTGCACTGGCGTCAGATGCATCTTTAGATAATATTGCCATATGACATCATAAAGCGATGATTACCAGTGACTAATGGGATGATTCCTGTTCCATATAAGTAGCTATGTAAAACCGTATGTGCTGCCATACAGAAAACGGCTAAGGCCTGGTCATGTTCTGCTAAAGAGTGCACCTGGACTTCAGTTGGGACTTAGTATGGCCCTGCTTTAGAGATTTACAGGAATTTAATCAGGGCATGAGGAAGTTTATCCCAGAAACCCCAATTAATCCTTCTGCTTGGAGTCCATTGAGACCTCTGCAGTTATTTCAAGGGTGCATGGTAGGCTGTCAGTGGCTTCAGCGGGAGCCAGTCACCACTCTTCAGCTTCAAAGAAATACCCAAACCAGCTGAAATGTGAGAATGCTGTGTACAAATCTGCTTTGAGATCTTCCTCAGTTATCAAAAAAGTATCTCCACTACTGTGAGTGCTGTAATTCTTGGTCGTTTGAGTGTGTTGCCACCTCTAGTAAACATTTTAGTAGTGGTATTAGCTTTATTTTCTCCGTAGAAGGCTGCTAGCCATGTGAAAGTGAATTACTTCATCTTTAGTGATGGTGCACTGGTCAAATACCATGCATGTATGTATTGAATGCTGAGATCAAAATAATTGAAATGGGCAGCATTAATATCTCCAATATTTTAACTATGTCCTCGTTAAACTTGACAAAACTGTGCGGGACGTATTTCAACATGCAGTCTGATCATATTTGGAGAACTGATGCTTGTGTTGCTCTTCTGACTCCCCCATCATCGCATGGGAGGTGAGCAGCTGATGCAAACACCTGGAGCCCTGGATCCAAATGCATTTATTCATGAGAGGCTCTTCTGGTTGCCCATCCTTTCCAAGATGGTGTTTGTATCATTCACTTCATGTACTGAAACACACTGCTCTTATGAAAAGGTGCATATAATTTAAGTATTGAATAGAATAGGTGCTCTAGCTAGCATGTTGCATGAGCTAGAATTTACTTGTGGTGGATATGTATGAAAATAATCTATAAAAACAGGAAAAAAAGGAAGCAAAAGTTTTGTCTTATCTAGTTAACTGAACAGAATATATTCTCTAGGGTATGATACCTGAGGGCAAGTACCATAGCAGAATTTATATCCACATGACTAAAATTTCAGGAAATTGTTAGGAAAATCTATCTTGACAGCCTCGGCTCTGTCTTCTTTTAGATCATAGAATCATAGAATCATAGAATGGTTTAGGTTGTATTGGNAACTGAACAGAATATATTCTCTAGGGTATGATACCTGAGGGCAAGTACCATAGCAGAATTTATATCCACATGACTAAAATTTCAGGAAATTGTTAGGAAAATCTATCTTGACAGCCTCGGCTCTGTCTTCTTTTAGATATATTTCTTCCCCTAATTAATAGATAACCCCTTGTTATTTTGGTCTCTGTTTCCTGTGAGCAACTGTAGTTAACTAAGTTCTTCTTTGAAGGGGAGGATGGATTTTCTATCTATTTTTCTTACATAAAGAACAGCCATAAAGTTCCTCTTCTGGCATCAAGGAATTTATACTTTCATGAATTGTAATAATTAAGTTTCTCTTATTTTTAAGTACACTTCTTCTTCCCCCTACCCATTTTTTTACTGTCAAATGCAGTGAAGAAAATAGCCAGCCAACAAACCCCATTAATATTTCCAATACTAGAAGTGTCATTGTTCTTTCTCCTTGGCAATGTTAAATTGGTTGTTTGATAGCCCCATTATCCTCCATAGCCTGGGTTTCCAAGTTGATTTGTCCCATAGTGCATTTCAGTGGTCATTTTTTTCTCAATAATTCATTGCAAAATCGCAATAAGAGGAAAAATAATTTTGCATCTGAGAGATGTTGTCCAGTTGTTGAATCAGACTTAGAAAGAAAAGTAGGAAAATTTAGTTCCATAATTTTTATAATCAAGAGATTCTGTGGCAACCTCACTGCATGATCTTTTCAGTTTTCAGTGAAGAATTTGTGCTCTGTTCAAGGATAAAATATTTTGGTTTGGGATTTTTTGCAAAGTTGCTGAGTTCTGTAGGATGTGCATGGAAGAACTTGTTCTATCTATCTGGCATGTAATTTCTGCTTGGTACAAATAGGTGAAAAAAAAAGCAGAACTACAGTTTTGCATGGTAATTATCAGCAAGAAGAATACAAAACATAGTTCAAAGATCCCAGTGGAAGAACAGGAAATCAAAGTATCAAGTTCCTTTCAATTTGTTTTCAATCTGGCAAAACTGGGTATGTCATATTTTGTACCTAAAATTGTCTTTCACCCCTACATACACATGCTCAAATATAGACAAATGCATATCTATGAAAACACGTTTATGTGTATAAAATGGGTGTGCCTTAGTATTCTACAGTTTAATAAGGAAAAAATTACTTCTGTGATAATGGAGGTGACTCACTTAAAGCCTAAGCTTAAAGTCCTTGAACACTCAATTTTTTGGTTCTTATATTTTATTATCCTCACAGGTTCTGGATGGAGAAAAGATAAAGAGAGTCTATATTTTTCTGCACTGAATTACATTTTGTCATACTGGGGACTGTTCATTGCTGGAATTTTAAGAAAAATAGTACAAAATATAAAAGGAGCTCCTAAAATCCATATTCCCCGATCTGCTCTCTGCATAATTCAGCACTATCCATATTGGAACTTTCACACATAATTCTTTCTAAATTTACACTATATGCTTATGACACCAACTGATTTTTTATGGTGTAATTTGATCAGCAAAAAAGGGAAGTTTGAAATTCAGCAGCTGCAATGTCAAAGGACCCACCTCTTCACCTTCTCAAGAATGGACATACTTTTGTAGGTTTTCTTTGGATCCATTTTCAAACTATTTTTCTTGTGTCTTGAACTGGAATTTGGGCATGAAATTACACACATTTAGTTTTTATCCAAAGTTGTGAAAAAACCAAAAGATTTTTGCTCATATAACTGAAAAAAATTAATGAGGGAAGATATATGTCCTGAGAAACTTGGCTAAGTGGAAAAGACAGTGTTTGATACTAAGTAAAAGACATTTTTAAGTAGTTCTAAATGTAAGATCTTTTTAATAGCTGTGGTTGAGCTATTTCAACTCCTCATAGAATCATAGAATCAATCATAGAATAGTTTGGGTTAGAAGGGACCTTGAAAATCATCTAGTTCCAACCCCACTGCCATGGGCAGGGACACCTCCCACTAGACCAGGTTGCTCAAAGACCTGTCCAACCTGGCCTTGATCACCTCCAGGCACGGGGCTTCCACAACTTCTCTGGGCATACTGTTTCAGTGTCTCACTACCCTGACAGTAAAGAATTTCTTCCTAATATCTAATCTAAATCAGCCCTCTTTCAGTTTAAAACTTTTACCCCTCATCCTATCACTACATTCCCCGATAAAAAGTCCCTCCTCATCTTTCCTGTAGGCCCTCTTTGGGTACTGGAAGGCTGCTATAAGGTATTCCCAGACCCTTCTTTTCTCCAGGCTGAACAACCCAAACTCTTTCAGCGTGTCCTCATGGGAGAGGTGCTCCAGCCCTCTGATCATCCTCGTGGCTCTCCTCTGGACCTGATCCAACAGGCCCATGTCCTTCTTATGTTGGAGGCCCCAGAGCTGGACACAGTACTCCAGGTGGGGTCTCATAAGAGTGGAGTAGAGGGTCACAATCACCTCCCTTGACCTGTTGGCCACACTTTTGATGTAGCCCAGGATATGGTTGGCCTTCTGGGCTACAAGTGCATATTGACTGCTCATGTTGATCTTCTCATCCACCAACACCCCCAAGTCCTTCTCCTCAGGGCTGCTCTCGATCCATTCTCCGCCCAGCCTGTATTTGTGCTTGGAATTGCCCTGACCCATGTGCAGGACCTTGCACTTGGCCTTGTTGAACTTCATTAGGTTCACATGGGCCCACCTGTCAAGCCTGTCAATGTCCCTCTAGATTGCATTTTTTCTGTCCAGTGCGTTGACTGCTAGAGGTAAAGGTGTTGTCAACAAACTTGCTGAGGCTACACTCAATCCCACTGTCCATGTCACTGACAAAGATGTTAAACAGTGCCAGTCCCAATATCAACCCCTGAGGGATGCCGCTCATAACTGGTTTCCACTCGGATATCGAGCTGTTGACTGCAACTCTTTGAGTGTGACCATCCAGCCAATTCCTTATCCACTGAGTGGTCCATCCATCAAATCCATGTCTCTCCAATTTAGAGACAAGGATGTCATGTGTGACAGTGTCAAATGCTTTGCACAAGTTCAGATAGATGATGTCAGTTGCTCTCCCCTTATGCACCAACGCTGTAAGGCTGTCGTAGAAGGCCACCAAATTTGCCCGACATGATTTGCCCTTAGTGAAGCCATGTTGGCTGTCACCATTCACCTCGTGATTTTCCATGTGCCTTAGCATAGTTTCCAGGAAGATCTGTTCCATGATCTTGCTGGGCACAGAGGTGAGACTGAGCAGCCTGTAGTTCCCCGGGTCTTCCTTTTTTCCCTTTTTAAAAGTGAGGGTTATATTTCCCCTTTTCCAGTCAGTGGGAACTTCACCAGACTGACACAACTTCTCAAATATAACGGATAGTGGCTTAGCAACTTCATCCACCAGTCCTCTGAGGACCCACAGATGAATCTCATCAGGTCCCATGGACTTGTGCATCTTCAGGTTCCTCAGATGGTCTCCAACCTGATCTCCTACAGTGGGCAGTTCTTCATTCTCCCAGTCCCTGCCTTTGCCTTCTGTGGGTTGGGTGGTATGGCTAGAGCCTTTGCTCATGAAGACTAAGTCAAAGTCATTGAATACCTCAGCTTTTTCCTTATCCCAGGTATCCAGGTCTCCGTTTCCTGCCAGAGAGGACCCACGTTTTCTCTAGTCTTCCTTTTATCACTGATGTACCTATATAAGCTTTTCTTGTTGCCCCTGATGTCCCTGGCCAGACTTAACTCTATCTGGGCTTTAGCTTCCCTTACATGATCCCTGGCTACTATGACAATTTCTCTGCATTCCTCCCAGGCTGCCTGTCCTTGCTTCTACCTTCTGTAGGCTTCCTTTTTCTGTTTGAGGTTCTCCGGGACTTCCTTGTTCATCCATGCAGGCCTCTTGGAGTTTTTGCCTGACTTACTCTTGTTGGGATGCATCACTCCTGAGCTTGGAGGAGGTGATCCTTGAATATTAACTAGCTTTCTTGGGCCCCTTTTCCCTTCAGGGCTTTATCCCATGGTACTCTACCAAGAAGATCCCTGAAGAGTCCAAAGTCTGCTCTTCTGAAGGCCAGGGTAGTGAGCTTGCTGTGTGCCCTCCTTGCTGCCCTCAGGATCTCTAACTCCACCATTTAATGATCACTGCAGTCAAAGCTACCTTTGAGCTTCACATTTCCCACCAGCACTTTCTCACTTGTTGGTGAGAACAAGGTCTAGCATAGCACCTCTCCTCATTGGCTCCTCAAACCAAGGTTTTCCTTGAAAACTGAGTTCAGACATGGATAAATTCCTGACAAAAGTAGAAAACTTGGCCTAAACTAAAAACGAAACTGCATAAAATACCTTAGTTCAGGACTTAAATTACCAAGAGGTTCACCCAAAGGCTGTCTGTTGGTTTGCAAATTTTTGCTTTGGCTTGATTTGAGGATGAAATGTTTGTATAATTTTACTTGCAATATTGTTTTAATCAGAATAATACAATCTCTAGGTCAACTGTGTTTCCGCAGCCAGAAGGAGGAGCGCTTTAAGATTTTTAAAATTATTGTTCACAAAAAAGACTTTATCAAATGTTTTTGTTGTTCACAAATTCATATTGAATTGAGATAATAGTGTCCACATAAGAAAGAAAAAAATTTAAAATTCTTTGTATTTAGAAAAAAGAGATATTTTTAAAAGGCTAAAAAGATATAAAAACAAGTGCAATGAAACATTAAAGTTCTACTCCAGTAAAATAATTTGGTCTGCCCATCCTTAAAAAAAATTCTGCAGTAAAGGGAAACTTTTAATTCCTAGGAACACAAATATTTTTTTTTTCCCAGATTGTCAGTGAGACAATTTTTTTTTTTTTCCACAGCCTTAAATATTAGCTGTAGAGCTAAAATGATGGAAATAGAACTTATTAATGCAGGTAAATGCGAAGTTAAACTTAATATTTCTGGTAACTTTAAAAAAATATTATTTAAAACATTCCATTCGTGGAATCAAAATAAAACCGGGTTATTTTTAGCAAAACGTATTTGTCAAGAAATATAAGTGAACTTTATTCTGAGCAGTGAAGGTAGGAGGATGTTTCTAACCTTTTCTAACCTTTGCATCTTCTTATGCTGCTCCTGCTCCTGGGTCTGCCAGTGCAAATGAGGACCCAGGCTGGAACGTGGCTCTGCACTCCATGTGCCGCACTCCCACTGTGCTGCTCCTTCTGCCGAGTGCTGTGGCCGACAAGCCTGGCTTCTTTGCAGCTGCTCTTAGTTGGGTTTCCTCCAGTTTTAGTGGCTGTCTGATTTCTTTCTTGCTCGAAGAGGGGGGGTCTCTCTGCAGGAGGGGCTATAGCATCTTCATGGAAAAGGTTATCTTTCTTTTATGATAAGTCCTTTTTGATCTTTTCTCAGGCATGCAGCTGAGCGGACGTTAAATCACATTCTCTTGATGTGGCAAGTTCAGTCATTTGCAGGTGTATGGCCACTTGGTCACAGTTACCGTTCATACCTGACCAGTCAGGAGTTTCTCTGATCTGGGAACAGAAAAGATTATTTCCAATGACTTGAGTTAAAGACTTTCCACACCTGGTTCTAAACTTATTAATGATTTGTTATTTCTCGGTCATCTTTTGGGGACTAATGTTGCTCTTTGATGTTTGCTTTAATCTTCCAGTATAAACAATCACACTGAAATCTCATAAACCAAACCCCAGAACAGCTAGTATGACATTTGCTCTTCTTAGATAAGGACAGCATGAATGCAGTTGGGTTTATTTACATTTGTATAATTTAAAACTTTTAAGAGATAATTAAACTGCCATGTTTCATTTGTTTCAGTTAAAAACACAGAACATGGATATTTATCCAAAATTTGATATACCTTACTCCTGCTTATGGTTGTAGCTGTGTTGTGTGTTGCTTAACCAGAGTGGATCCAAAGACTGAAAAAATATCTTTCTTTTAAGAACTGGAAAGAACTTGACCTCCTTTTAGTTTTAGCACATTTCACATTTTCATTCTGCGCTGGTTTATTCAGTAAATGAGCACATAGTTCAAGTTATAGCTTGAAGAAAAATGTTTGAAATATTTCTTAGAGTTCAGACTTACATCCCTGAAAATCCTATCTTGGGTGTTGGAATCTTGGCAACACAGGTTGCCAAATTGCCCAATACAATTGAATTTGGACCCTTAATTCTTATCCATTCTTAACCTGTCTTTCCTCCACTGTGAATGGTGGATTTCCAACAAACAATTCTGCTTTGTTTGGATGTCCTGATATTTTTCTTTTCATTTTGCTGAGTTTCCCTAAGATTTCTAAAACATAAATCAAGGATTAATACTGGAAGTGGAGCCTTCTTGGAATTTTTGTAGGAATGCAAATTTTGCTAGGGTGTAACCAGAACTTTTATGAGAAGGGGTTATCACAAGGCGGAAAGTGAAAATGTATGAACACAGGAGACATCAAAGTCAACAGAAAAGTGAGGGAGACGTTAAGAAGTAGGAAAACCAAAAAGAACTTTAAACATGCACCTGGAAAGTGCAAAGGAGGGAGTGTCTGTGCTGTGATACATTTCAGCTATAGCAACAGCTGTTTTAGTAGTTAAGGTGGAGAAGTGTTCACCCTGTGCTCGGTTTGTCTGCTCAGAACTTCTCAAACTATTTGGTTTTGTGATAACATTTTTTTAGCCATTGATTAATAGGAAAATATTTTCTTCTAACTGTGAGGTCTTACCAGGACACTGTTTGGTCTTTCAGAGCTATGCATGAAGAGTTACTACTTCTCTAAATATGATGCATGTGTTTCTTCTCTCTTGGTTTTGATGGGTCAGGACCAAGTGTGGGTGAAACTAGGTAAAAGAGGCATGAACTTCACAAGAAAGCAAAACTATGAGTTTGGGAAATAAAATGCTTTTTGTTTTAACAGATATTTGACTGCTTTTAAAATCTCGGTAAACCTACACATGTAAATAATGCTGACATTTTGCACACATGTATGCAATTAGATAAAGGCTTATTTGCTTATCCAGGAAAGTTTTTCTACAGCTGGAAATGCTTCAGGGCAACGTGAATTGAGTAGCTGCTGAGTGCTGGGGACTATTTCCAGAAATATGGTCTCCCAGAGGTTATCACACAACAAAGCAGATGAAGTGAGCTTTCAAGAAGGTCTGTAATATAGTACACTTAAGGACATCTCTAGAAGGTTAAATCATCACCTCTTCGTTTCACAGAAAGCAGTCGAAAAAGAAGAATACTTTCTATTTCTGCCTGATGTGGAGACAGGTAGTCTTTTTTCACCATTTCTGTTTTACCCAAGGCAAACACATTAATCCCTGTTGAATGCAGCACTCTGGCAGCAGTGTAGCGACACTGTGCTACAAGAAGAAGGAGCCTTCCTCAGAGGAGGAAGAAGCCTTACAGGGCTCTGTGCTCTGTGTACCATCAGCTACTTGAAAGTCAGATGCCTAATCTAAACAGATGCAAAAAGAGGCTAGATGAATCACTATCTGGAGATAGCCACTTCTCTTCATTGGCTACAGGGATGGTCAAAATGGCTGGCTAAGACGCAATGCATTTCAAATGGCTAAAATGAAGGGAGGTGAATCCCAGCCAAATGTTACTGTTTATGTACAAATGTACAAGGATGCTGGGTTTTTCCATGCAGCTGCACCAAACCTTTTTTGTTTGTTTCATTGGTTGTTGGTTTTTTTTAGGTTTTGTGTGTGTGTGTGTGTACCATGCACAGCTGAACACAAGGAAATGGAGGGGAGTAATGTTCTGTAAAGAACATGGTAGGAAATAATGCTGAAAAGATCTGTAATAAATGGTTATTAGTGAAATATGTAGGAGAATGCTGCTCACCAGACCTCTTGGCTTACTGCTGAGGTTTGGTCATTGCTGAAGGCTATGGAGCAAAATTTGGGATTTCCTTTAAAATGGTCAGCGCTCCGGGTTGTTAGTAAGAGGTGGAGAACAGAATAAAAGGAGAAAATTACAGCAAAACATGCCTCAGTGTGTGGATACAGAATGTGTTACAACAGGCCAATGATGAGTATATGCCCCATGCGGGGAATGAGACATGCCAAGGGATGTGATGGATTAGGTCTCTAGAGATCTATTGAGAAGGTCAGTGTCTGGAGAATATGACACCACCTATGTAATTCTGAGAGATGAAAAGGTGAAAGAACATGAAAGCAAATGCCCTTTATGGGATGAAAAATATCCCCAATAATTAAGCAAAGTACTTGTATTTGTTAATGTAACTTATTTTTCCATTTATTTATACCTGATTGCTATGTTAAAAGTGTAAGTAGTTCTTACTATGTATAGCATTGATTCTTTGATGAAATGCAGATATTAATGCAGTAATATGCCCCTTTATCTTGTGAAGTCTTGGGAAATTATGAACATGAGTCAAAATCTAAAATGAAGGTGGTGAGTTATTATTTTCCTATGATTATCTGATGATTATTTTATTAATCTATAACCTAATCAAATAGAAATTCAAAATTTTTACAGTTTTTTAATAATTTCTCAGACATTTTTATCATACACTTTATCCTGGGCACACTCTCTATCACACACATACCCCTGAATTGGAGAACAAATAATCAAACTTGCCAGGTGCTAATAGAAGTGCCCCATGCATTGTAGTGGGGAGGATCAGCTGGGAGACTGTGGTCATTGGAGGGAGCGATTTGGGCAGGGATATTGCCTTTCCCTGCCCTTCATCACCCTACTGCAAAATTAATTCCACTGGGTTGTCACTGTGCTCCCTCCCACCCCCTCATCATCCCACTGCTGGCTTTTCTTTTTGTATCACATCAAATGTGAAGCACTTGACTTCACCTTGAAGGCCCTTCAAGCTGCACCTTCCCTACAGATCATCTATAATTCACAGGAAGTGTCATCTCTCAGCCTGGATAGGTCACTGATGCCAGCTTCGACATTCACTTGTTAACATTTCAAACAAGCGCTTTCATGTCTTCTCTCATGCTGCCTCCGAGGAGTTTGCTGCACACCTCCGTGAAGCTGCCTCATTACCCTCCATCAGACACCACCGAAAGCTCTCCCTGGCCGGGGTGCCTGTGACAGTCTCCAGACAATGAGGCTGCTGCCAGGCTGAGCCCACTGTCAGCTGTACTGCCCACCCTCTGTCTCATCACTCCCACCTCCTCCCAAACCTCTCATGTTGTCAGGTTTTTGTCCTTTATTTTTCCCCTGACCTTGTACGTAGCCAGAAAAAATGGGGTCCTGGTCCATGACTCCTGAGCACTACGGTAATAATAACTTGTAAGAGCAGAAATGTGAATAGTACTCATGATATTTAAGACCTTATGATATAAAGCCTTGATTCCGTGCAGAATTTGTCAAGCACACACTTGGCTCAGCAAGATGTATTTCTGTCCCGCTGACTTCAAATGGAGAGCGCGTATATTTATTTTTAAGTGTGTGGTTAACTACCTGGCTGAATCAGGCTGTTAGACAAGCTGTAATTTTGGTGTGATCAGCCACGTTGCCTTCGCATTGGCATACGCAGGTCCCTCATTGTCACCCTTGCTCTTTCCACTGCGTGCAGACACTTCGTGGGGAACGCCGTGGGCACAGCGGCAATTAACCGTACAAGCAGGAAAGGTGGAGAAGGCTCTGTTCGAGGGCTGGTGCTTGGCAAGAAGGTTGTGTCTTCCATTCAGGGTTAATTACAAATAACCTCTGTTTTTGCATAGCTGCATCCATGCACATGTGAATAGAATTACAAGGAAGTGGAAAGTGATATATGGAGATCAAAGGGAGGCTGGAAGCCTGGAGAATGAAAATTATCTAGCACCTCTAAATACGCACAGGCAGCCCGTCATGTTACAGAACAAGAACACATTTGTCTTCTGACAGCCTGGAGTGACCTCTGTGATTTACTCTGTGCACCGAATGCTGGAACAGGCTCCAGGAGAGGAAAAAATGTGTTCTGTACAGCAAGGCTAGGGCAAAGGAGACCATTATTAGTTGCTTTGAATTTGTGGATTAAAATACTTTGGGAGCAATATAGCAGGGCTGGGTGTATTCTGCAGAGATGTAAATAGACAATAATGGCACTCTATAAATTCCTGTCTTATTTATGGAAGGCCCAACTGATTGTATTTTGGATTTTGTTGCTGTTCAGGGTGGGCATTATGGACTCTGATCATATGAGGTTCCTATTTTGGATGCTGCAAAGTATGAATACCATAAACAAAGCAGCAAAAGAAAATTTAAATAAATCAAAATGAACAGTATGAGATGAATGCGGTTTCCAGAAATGCTTAAATCTGGGCTGGACTGAAATCTCGTGCATCTCCTGACACAGTTGTAGAAAGTCAGGATATTATCTGAGCTTGTGTGATTGATTAGTCTGGATCTACTAGTGATTGCACATCTATCATCAGGTTTGCTCTTTTGACCAAATGACACACAATTCCACATTGAGCCCAGGCCCCTGCTGCTCCCTCCTGCCTTGTTGACTGCTCTGCCCTTCTCTGGGCAGTATTCAGCTCCAGGGGAGCAGTTGGTCACCTCCTGTGTGCTCAGTGCCATGGGGCACAGTGCTGTGACAGTACTGCAAAGATCCCACCTCTTCAAGGTATTTTTTTAAACCCTTTTTTTTCATCAATGCATAGGCTTTCACCAACACACAGCCCTGGTCAGAAAGCCCTCAAGAATATAAGAGAAAATTAACTGTCTTTTATATAGTATTTCATAAACCAAAACCATGTTTCTAGACTAACTTCTTTAGAACACTGTTTGTGTAATTGCTACTTGTTTATCTAGACTTTTTAAATAAAGTTTGAAAAGAGTTACAAGGAGCATAAATTTGTTTACATCACAATATCAAACATTTTTTAAGTTTATGTTGAAGAAATACTATGTTATTAATTGAAAGTAGAAAGTAAGCAGGGATTACCTTTAAATAAAGGATGAACAAGATCATTTCTGATTCCCCAGTTATTTCCTGATTATCTTTCTAGATAAAAGGTACCTAAAGTTTTAAAATGGTAAGTGGTGGTAAAATGAAAAAGAGTGAAAAACATAAAAGATAGATTAAAGGTCAATGAGATGCTTCAGTTACTGACTGTGACAAATTTTCTGTGAAATTAAAAAATCAAAAGGCTGTAAATTGTCAGAGTCCAATTTTTACGCAGTAGAAGGGCTGGTGGGTGTAAATCCTGACTCAGGAAATGAACATATTTTGTTGTGGTATTCACATTTTTGTAAGTGTCCTGCAGTGATTCTCAGCAGAGTCTTCTCCGTGGGAATGTCTGGAGAAGATTGAATTCGGAGGTCATTCCACACCTGGAGGGGTGGCATTAGTAGACACAGGTGAAATTGTGAAATTGTAGCTGTGAAAATGCAAAGCCAATACTCATAGGCCACCATGTGGCCAAGGAAGATCCATCATTTTTTATCCACAGGGTCAAAAGATGTCCACACCCTGAGACCACTACCAAGCCCTACTGGCCCTGCACAGCCTCCCCCCAGCCCTGCCCACGGGCCCAGGAGCCCCAGTTCAGCACAGGCTTGGGCACCAAGTCTATTCCTGAGCTATATTTTAGGTTAACCTGTGCCTAGTCCTTGTTCCCTGGATGTTGGACCTGCATGGTAGGCTTGCCTCCAGCCCTGTGTCTGTCTCCACCTCCTGCAGCTCCTGTGGGAGTCCCTGGATGGACCCTCATCCCAATTCATCACCTTGCCTCATCTGGAACTATTAACCAAATGTCTCCCTACCACTATGACCACGACCCTGTGCAGAACTTGTGCTACTGTGCTAGGAAGGGCATGGTCCTGCCAGTTGCAAACCAGTAGTGCTCCGTGTATACTTTAATATCACGTCTCTTCTGAACTTGGCGAACTTTCTCCTGTGTGAGTCATCCCCTTGACAGCAGTGACTTGCGTGCATGTGCACTCCTGGAGAATAAACAAACATTTCATGCTCTGACCCCAAAAGTCATGTTTTAATGAGCTATCGAAAGCCAAGGTTTCCTGCTGCAATACGTGGTGTCCTGTAATGAGATTGTAATGGGACACCATTACAAAGTCCCTGCCATTGTAATAGGACAGCTGTTTGTAAATCTTAGGGGCATAGTCACAAATGCTGCCTTAATGTTAGGAGACTTTTCTTCCTAAGCTAAGTAGTCAAGGGAGAGAGAGAGAAGAAAATCCTAGATGGTTAGTAGGTTTCTGCTCTTTAACTCTCTCTGCAGGAGCCTCCCTCTTGACAGTGTTTACTGGCCCCCAGGAGAAAAGGTCCCTGAACTAAAGTTTTCCTTGAGAAATGCTGCCTTTAGTTCTATCACTAACACACCATATAAGGCCTGGCGTTGGATGTTTGAGTCCTGTGGTTTGAATTCCAGTACAGTAATGGCAGACTTTTCAGTTAGCTCCACAAACCAGAGTTTGTGTCTGTAGGCAGAATCACACAGAATCACAGAATGGCTGAGGCTGGAAGAGACCTCTGGAGCTCATCTTGTCCAACACCCCTGCTCAAACAGGGCTACCTAGAGCAGGTTGCTCAGGACCATGTCCAAATGGCTTTTGAATATCTCTAAGGAAACATGCTCCACAACCTCCCTGGGCAACCAGCACCAGTGCACAGTCACCATCACAGTAAGAAAGCTTTTCCTGATGTTCAGATTGCACCTCCTGTATTTCATTGTGTGCCCATTGCTGCAAGTCCAGTCACTAGGCAACACTGAGAAGAGTCCAGCTCTGTCCTCTTTGCACCCTCCCTTCAGGTATTTATAGACATTAATGAAGTCATCCATGAGCCTTCTCCTCTCTAAGAATGAACAGTCCCAGTTGTTTCAGCCTTTCCTCATAGGACAGGTGCTCCAGCCACTTAATGATCTTCATGGCCCTTTGCTGGACTCTCTCCACTATGTTCGTGTCTCTCTTGTACTGAGGAACCCAGAAGTAGCAGTTATCCAAAATCTCTATAACATAAAAAAGTGTTCCTACAGAGATGTTAACTTCCTGCATGAGGCAGGATAGAAAGGCTGACTCAATGGAAATGCTCATTATGAGTACAGCACAGCCACAGTCTTGACCACCGTCAATAAACTTGTTTTGCATACCAGAGTTGCTCTGGCTGAGTTAAGATGTTAAAGCAAATAATGATGGTTGACATGGTCAAAAGCACCGTGGAATGGTTTCAGAACTTTAGGATCATTTGAAAATATTCCCTATTTGAGTCTGAGTATGGACCTTTGCTAGAAAGCCCTGAAGGTTTCGGTCACACCAGCAGCTACCATGGAGAAACTTTACTGACAAGTCACTGTGATATCACTTTCATGTGTGCCAAACTGAACAGCCAAAATCCACTTATAAGTGTATTGGAGCACATAGGTAACCATATACTTTCACAGAGTATTAGACTTATGTCCACAGTGCAAGGTTTATGCAGATGATTTAGTGATGACATTTACCACAGCTAAAATTATAGTTTAGTTTTAAATTTGTTAAAAAAATCTCTTTAGGAAGAGGAGAAAAAAATGAAGATCAATAAAAATATTCAGAAGAAAATGCACAGAATAGATAAGTATTCACCAATACATTTCATTCAGTAATTTTCTGTATATGGGGAATATACCAGAAAAATTGCAACAGCCCTATAGACTTCAAAAAAAAACCACCAAAACAAAAACCAAGGTAGAAAATATGGTTACTTTGTTGCTTGGGGATTTCAATTTAATCTTCTGGTAACATTACATATTGATGAAAACACAGGAATTTGTCCGTAGAAAACACGCTAATGGCTCCTTCAGACGGCATGTGCAGTGCTGCTGGGAGTCACAGATGAGTGACAGCTCTGCTTACCACAAGCCACATGCAGGAGTCACAGACTGCTTCAGCACCGAGTGTTTCTTGTTGACTGTTAACGAGTTTCACTACAAAGTCATGATATAATATATTGAATCAAGCTGTATCTTACATAAACAAATTTGTTTCGTCTTGCGTAGTAATTACTTCTTGTGTTACTTTCCCTTGAGAGTCATCAAAGTTATATTTTTTGACAAAACAAACAGCAATAAACCATTACTGGTCATGAGAAGTAGGTGGTGTCTATCCATCTTTCATCCCTCGTTGTCAAGAGAAAAAAC
>VUYV01000050.1:3310874-3331993 GCA_008711295.1 Anarhynchus alexandrinus | reverse complement strand
ACAGCAGTGACTTGCGTGCATGTGCACTCCTGGAGAATAAACAAACATTTCATGCTCTGACCCCAAAAGTCATGTTTTAATGAGCTATCGAAAGCCAAGGTTTCCTGCTGCAATACGTGGTGTCCTGTAATGAGATTGTAATGGGACACCATTACAAAGTCCCTGCCATTGTAATAGGACAGCTGTTTGTAAATCTTAGGGGCATAGTCACAAATGCTGCCTTAATGTTAGGAGACTTTTCTTCCTAAGCTAAGTAGTCAAGGGAGAGAGAGAGAAGAAAATCCTAGATGGTTAGTAGGTTTCTGCTCTTTAACTCTCTCTGCAGGAGCCTCCCTCTTGACAGTGTTTACTGGCCCCCAGGAGAAAAGGTCCCTGAACTAAAGTTTTCCTTGAGAAATGCTGCCTTTAGTTCTATCACTAACACACCATATAAGGCCTGGCGTTGGATGTTTGAGTCCTGTGGTTTGAATTCCAGTACAGTAATGGCAGACTTTTCAGTTAGCTCCACAAACCAGAGTTTGTGTCTGTAGGCAGAATCACACAGAATCACAGAATGGCTGAGGCTGGAAGAGACCTCTGGAGCTCATCTTGTCCAACACCCCTGCTCAAACAGGGCTACCTAGAGCAGGTTGCTCAGGACCATGTCCAAATGGCTTTTGAATATCTCTAAGGAAACATGCTCCACAACCTCCCTGGGCAACCAGCACCAGTGCACAGTCACCATCAGAGTAAGAAAGCTTTTCCTGATGTTCAGATTGCACCTCCTGTATTTCATTGTGTGCCCATTGCTGCAAGTCCAGTCACTAGGCAACACTGAGAAGAGTCCAGCTCTGTCCTCTTTGCACCCTCCCTTCAGGTATTTATAGACATTAATGAAGTCATCCATGAGCCTTCTCCTCTCTAAGAATGAACAGTCCCAGTTGTTTCAGCCTTTCCTCATAGGACAGGTGCTCCAGCCACTTAATGATCTTCATGGCCCTTTGCTGGACTCTCTCCACTATGTTCGTGTCTCTCTTGTACTGAGGAACCCAGAAGTAGCAGTTATCCAAAATCTCTATAACATAAAAAAGTGTTCCTACAGAGATGTTAACTTCCTGCATGAGGCAGGATAGAAAGGCTGACTCAATGGAAATGCTCATTATGAGTACAGCACAGCCACAGTCTTGACCACCGTCAATAAACTTGTTTTGCATACCAGAGTTGCTCTGGCTGAGTTAAGATGTTAAAGCAAATAATGATGGTTGACATGGTCAAAAGCACCGTGGAATGGTTTCAGAACTTTAGGATCATTTGAAAATATTCCCTATTTGAGTCTGAGTATGGACCTTTGCTAGAAAGCCCTGAAGGTTTCGGTCACACCAGCAGCTACCATGGAGAAACTTTACTGACAAGTCACTGTGATATCACTTTCATGTGTGCCAAACTGAACAGCCAAAATCCACTTATAAGTGTATTGGAGCACATAGGTAACCATATACTTTCACAGAGTATTAGACTTATGTCCACAGTGCAAGGTTTATGCAGATGATTTAGTGATGACATTTACCACAGCTAAAATTATAGTTTAGTTTTAAATTTGTTAAAAAAATCTCTTTAGGAAGAGGAGAAAAAAATGAAGATCAATAAAAATATTCAGAAGAAAATGCACAGAATAGATAAGTATTCACCAATACATTTCATTCAGTAATTTTCTGTATATGGGGAATATACCAGAAAAATTGCAACAGCCCTATAGACTTCAAAAAAAAACCACCAAAACAAAAACCAAGGTAGAAAATATGGTTACTTTGTTGCTTGGGGATTTCAATTTAATCTTCTGGTAACATTACATATTGATGAAAACACAGGAATTTGTCCGTAGAAAACACGCTAATGGCTCCTTCAGACGGCATGTGCAGTGCTGCTGGGAGTCACAGATGAGTGACAGCTCTGCTTACCACAAGCCACATGCAGGAGTCACAGACTGCTTCAGCACCGAGTGTTTCTTGTTGACTGTTAACGAGTTTCACTACAAAGTCATGATATAATATATTGAATCAAGCTGTATCTTACATAAACAAATTTGTTTCGTCTTGCGTAGTAATTACTTCTTGTGTTACTTTCCCTTGAGAGTCATCAAAATTATATTTTTTGACAAAACAAACAGCAATAAACCATTACTGGTCATGAGAAGTAGGTGGTGTCTATCCATCTTTCATCCCTCGTTGTCAAGAGAAAAAACAGTATGAAAGGAGCTAAAAAAGTGTATGAATTAAAAAATAGGGAAATCTACCTGATGTTTTATGTGAAGAATGGAAGCAAATCAAGCTATTAATTTGGCTCAATGTGTCTCACTTGGTCATCTTAGCAGTATATTGAACAAAAATACTCTTGAATGTGTGCAATAAGCAGTGAGCACAAAGGACTACTTCAAATGCCAGATATTGTGAACTTTCCATATATTTGTAGAAAACAGAGTGATTTCAAGGGAATTTCTCAATATATTCCTTGCATTTCTTTTTTAATCAAAAGGAATATTGAAATGTATATGTTTTTACCAGTACCTACTAGTATAATGCAAAAGTTTAGAAAAATCAAATGAAATGGCATTTCAAAACAAAATGGAAGTATCTTTCAGTCAGAAAATATCAAGGTTATTCTGACACGGGCCACCATTTCTTTCCTCCATGATTTTATTTCAAAATAAAACTCTAGTAAAACCACTGTGACAGAAAGACATGCATCAGCGGGATGTGATTAAGTTTATTACCTTTTTCTGTTGTCATGTGGAGGTCTGTTCAAATGACTGAGACTGTGTTATGTCTGGAAGATTTGTACTCGCGGTTGTGCTGCAATAAGCCTACTGTTTTACTCTGGGCCATTATTTATATTAGTTCATGTATACTCATTCATATATCCATTTATGTGTATACTCACAAAGTGCACTTCAGATGAACTTGGGTGAAAACTGGAGGTCAGAGTTCATGGTTATATTTGGTTTACAGTGGTAATTTCTTTAATCATTGCTGTAACTAACTGCTTCTGCATATGGCAAAAAAAATATTTGCAGTCTTTGTGGAACCAGTAAATGACCAAGAAATAGAGAAGTTTGAGGTTACATAGTTATCCATTATGTTTTCATTCTGAACTGTTTTATACTGTTTCTGGATAAGTGCTATCTCAGAGATAAGTCTAGGTTAGTTAAAAAGCAAAAGAACAAACACAATAACAAAGTTCCTTGTCTTAATTAGAGGAAAAATATTTTCTGTCAGGTCCCATATAACGTGATGATACGCTGATCTGATCCAGTGGGTATCTGCAAACTGAAGTAGAACAAAAAGTGCAGTGCCTTAAGCACAAGATGGTAGAGAGTTTCTAAGATGACTTCGCCAACAAACAAACAAAAATATTAAAAAATTGTTCTAATCAAAAAAGATACTCATAACATAATTTATGACCAGACATTAAGTAGTATCTATGTGGAGATTGTCTACTTTTTTAGTAAAGCAACTAGATAGCAAGCCTATTTTTCAGCTCTTCTTACTCTACATCCCAGATTTTGCCCCTGAAGCCAGTGTAATTTGAATGGACTAAACTATAATTTTAATAGCAACTGCCTTTTAAAAGGAATTGATTCATCCTTCCTCTTGCCCTCAAGTTGACTTCCACTGTAGCCACTCTGAAATGCCATAATTTATTGAAGCTGCCAATGTGGTCCATTAAATTGATCTTCACCGAATAGTTTGCTAATGCCACTGAGCCTTGTTGGCTGTTTTAATGATTATATCAAATAGTGTTTGACAGTCTTCTCACATTGATCACAACATTGTTTCCTTTGTTCTTCTGGCACCAGCTGTGTTTATCCTCCCTGGGAAGCTTTATTCCAATGCATAGAATCATAGAATCATAGAATGGTTAGATTTGGAAGGGATCTTAAAGATCATCTAGTTCCAACCCCCCTGCCACAGGCAGGGACATCTTCCACTAGACCACGTTACTCAAAGCCCCATCCAGCCTGGCCTTAAACACTTCCAAGGATGGGGCATCCAAAGCTCCTTTGGGCAACCTGTTCCAGTGTCTCACCACCCACACAGTAAAGAATTGCTTCCTAATACCTGATCTATATGTTCCCTCTTTCAGTTACTGATATTACTGGTGGCCAATGAACACCCTTTTCTGTACCAGGAATGGAGAATAAATAACCTCTGCTATTCACTTTCTCAGCCATAATCACATTATGAAGATCTACATTCATAAGGTAGATACTCCACTTCATAAGACAGGTTGGAAAAATTTTTACATGCACTTCAAATCAGCTCTTGAAATGAGGATCCATACTTAGGAGACTTGGGGTGACTGGGTAAGACACTGGGCGACTGGGTAAGACACTGAGTGACTGGAGGAGATGATAGTTGCGGTTGCGGGGACACTGGTAGTGGAAGGAGTTTTTATTGGTCTAGACAGGAGGAAACCTCAGGGAGCAGTTTGTGTCAATACTTTTCTGTTTGACCTCATTTGGACTCAACCTTGAAAAAACTAACATGGCATAAAACTTAGAAGCTGTTTCCTTCCTCTTTCTTCCTGATGTTTACTTTGAAGAAGTTTGCTGCAAGCGCCGTGGCTGAAACTGTTTAACTTCATGGCAAGCCTCATAGTCTTTCTTATAGAATCATAGAATGGTTTAGGTTGGAAAGGACCTTGAAGATCATCGAGTTCCAACCCCTCTGCCATAGGCAGGGACACCTCCCACTAGACCAGGTTGCCCAAGGCAACGTCCAGCCTGGCCTTGAAGACCTCCAGTGATGGGGCCTCAACAATCTCTCAGGGCAACCTGTTCCAGTGCCTCACCACCCTTAAAGCAAAAAACTTCTTCCTTATACATTTTGAAGAAGCTGATGCATTTATTTTGAAGTCTTCTACTGCTTTTTTTTTGTTTCTTGGTGGGTGAGAGAGGGCTGCATTCGTTCCATCACTCACAGAAAGAGAGGAATATGCTTGTTTCCCACAGATTTGTGTCTGGTATCTTCAACGCCTGCCATTAATAGATGATCCAGAGGTTGCAGGAGGGGGGTCCTTTCACTGACAGCAAGGGAAGACCTAGGTTGATGGAGTGAGCATTCCGGTATTCCTGTGTCTGTGCCTGTTCCAGGCCTGACAGCACTGGCAGCTGCTCACCACTTCGTAACACCTTCCTTTTATCTGCCCTCAATATAGAGAATGTATATTATTTGAGGCAGGAACTACTGAAATGCATAGACTCTTTATGAAACTGAGAATGAAAATAGGTTTAAGCAATATAATAGTATAGGATATGAACTCCTTCTTCAAAAGATACATATTTAAAGATGTATAAAGGTTTGGGTTTTTTTCATTGTCCTGTCAAGCTCTGTATGTGATGAAGCTGAGAACACATCATTCTCTGGAAGTGCCTAACATAGTAGCTACTGTTCATTACAATCAATAGTCACGTGACTCATTTTTAATGGACTCAAACCCTGGTGGTATGCATTAGACCCACATGGATTGAATCACCATGAAGTCTCATGTCCCGTATAAATTTTTCTCCTTTCAGAGAGTATGTCTTTCCCACTGATGAAACACCTAATAACAGTAATTCTCATCTTCCTCAAGAACTTTCATCTTTATGATATGTTAATGATATCCAGAAACACTGTATTCTGCAGCATTTAAAGGCAGGTCACGAGATTTACTGCTATTCTAAGAAATGTTTTATTCAGAGTGCATCCACATAATTCATTATACTGTTTTGTCCTCTTGAGACAAATCTACCGCTGACTATACAATTCAAAAATGAGATATTTCACAAGTCAGTGGGATAACTGACTGGAAAAATATCAAAAAGCACTCTCCTCAAACTCCACATAAGAGAAGTATATAAAAATACTGGAAATTATCTATGTTTTGTGTTATATCATGCTTTTCAGCAGGAAAAAAAAAAGCACCAAGATAAATATGCATGAACAACCCTAAAGGGACATGATGCAGAGATGAAAAATTGCTCCTGTTGGTTTGCAAATAGAACTGACATCAATATTCACATGATTTTTAAAAATAGTACTGCATGTTTGTTTCCAAATAACTCCATTTAAAGGGTAAGGTCAAATACCTCTGAAATTAAGTAAAAAATTATTTGTTATGTTGGAATTGGACCATTTTATGAACGTGTTGCTGTTTAAAAGTGAAATACAGAAAGCAAGTTGAATTTAAGTCCCTAAGTTTGAAAAACGGTTATCCAGCCACTGGAGAGTTCTGACTTACATTTTTGGAAATTAGACAGAACTGTTCTCAGCTTCATGATGACTGTGAGTATACGCTATAGTTTCATAACACACTGCTAGAGAAAGTCAGCCAAATATCTCTAAAACACTCTACAGAAATGAAACCTTCCTTTAGTTTTGTTAATGACACCATTTACATGATCTCTGAATACAGAAATGGACTTTCTAAATCTCTCAAAGACCCTAAAGATTTGTGATGGAAATAGAAATCAGTATTTTGCAATGGGCTGAAGACTGAGGTGGACTGGGAAATGACAGAAGTCTGCTAAGAGGAAATGTCTTTCATTGTTCACCAAGTGTGCTTTCTGAAGCAAAGGCTTGTATGCTTTTGGTTGAGAGGACGAAGGTTTAATCAAAGATGACATAGAATATCCCATCAGCAGTAATGGACATTAAAAGAAAAGACCATGAAACTGGAAGGATATTTTTCCCCTGTGTGTGTGTACGTATACACATATGTACATACTCCCCCCGCCCCCCCCTATTTTTGTCTGTGCATGTAAGCATTTGTGTGTTTGTATGTGTATACATATAGTATGACACACAGAAGCAAGGCATCACCTCCTTCTTTTGAGAAGAGAAGCATGGTCTGAAATATAGCATCAAAAAGGCAGTAATATCAGTTTTAAAGGACCTGGAACTGAGGTAAGTAAGAAAAAACATGATATGTTGCAATGATGTCTTGTTCCAGGCAGCAGAACACAAGGAGCTCTTCAGAAGAAATAGTGACTTATAATTCTCTCCTTTTACCCGGCCATATATTTTCACAAACTTTTAGGAATTTAATAATCTTAGAGACTTCTGTCCCTCTTTCATATTTCATTAAAATTGCCTATTAGATAAAAACGTCTGTAGAAGGAACTACCTCTTTAGGAAGCCAGGCTGAAAAATGGATTTAAGATGTCTAATTTGTGCACTTGAATGGAAAATTGAAAGAAAATTGTTGCCAAGAAAAATTAACAATGTTGAGAAGAATGCATTAAACATATCCCTAAGTGGAAACTGATGGTCCCTGAACAATCAAGACTGTTTTCTAAAACATATTAAAGTGATTTTATCTTTGAGATTGGTAGATAATAATGAAAACTGTGGCAGTGAGAACTTCGGATCAGTGATTACAACCCAACAACAGCTGTACAGGTGAATGGGCCTTGTAACCTAGTGACCCATCTCCAGTAGTGTCTATTGGTATGCTTAAGGAAAGAAGTCCAGGACATCAAGAGCCTTTGTCTAGTATGGTCTCCTAGCTTCTCACTTCAGCTTTAGCAAGGAAGTGATGTGATAGAGGGCCTTCCCAAAAAAGGTGTGCTGTCTCTCTTTCTCCTGTGCAACAAACATATATGGTAAGAGCATGAGAACAAAGGAGAAAAGGGAGAAATTGGATGCAAATGATTCATCTCTGTCCGTATCCTCTTCCATTCCTGGGAAACCAGAGAAAACCTGGAAGAGCTCATCAAACTGTTCGTCTTGCTTTAGGAAGAGTTGGTGAAAGAACTTGAGAATGTAAATTTTTGACAATAACTCATGAACTTATAAGAAAATGTCTTACTTCACTGGAACACATCTTTTCCTCACTGCCGGACCTCTTTTCAGGAAGTCTGCCACGGAGTAAGCCAGAGAAGAGCGACAGTAGGCTTTCTTCAGCAAGCACTTTCTTTGTTGTGTTGGGTTTGCGTGGCAAGGTTTTGGTAGACATGGGTGGGGGGGATGGGAAGGTGCACTACAGGGGTGGCTTCTGTGAGAAGCTGCCAGAAACTTCCCCTATGTCTGATACAGCCAATGCCAGATGGCTCCAAGACAGACCCACTGCTGAGCAAGTCCAAGTCCATCAGTGACAGTGGTAGCACTTCTGTGTATTTTTCTGTGTATTTAAGAAAGTGAAAAAAAAACACCCATGCAACAGCAATTGCAGCTGGAGAGAGGAGAATATGTGAGAGAAACAACTCTGCAGACACCGAGGTCAGTGAAAAAGGAGGGGAACGAGGTGGTCCAGGCTCCAGAGCAGAGTTTCCCCTGCAGCCTGTGGTGAAGACCACGGTGAAGCAGGTTGTCCCCCTGCAGCCCATAGAGATTAATGGTGGAGAAGATATCCACCTGCAGCCTGTAGAGGACCCCACACCGGAGCAGGTAGATGTGCCCCAAGGAAGTTGTGACCCCATGGGAAGACCGTGATGGAGCAGGCTCCTGGCAGGACCTGTGGACCTATGGAGAGAGGAGCCCATACTGGAGCAGGCTTGCTGGCAGGACTTGTGACCCCTTGGGGGAGCCACACTGGAGCAGTCTGTGCCTGAAGAACTGCACCCCATGGAAGGGACCCACACTACAGCAGTTTGTGAAGAACTGCAGCGCGTGGGAAGGACTCATGTTGGAGAAGTTTGTGGAGGACTATCTCCAGTGGGAGGGACCCTACTCTGGAGAAAGGCAAGAGCGTGAGGAGTTTTCCCCCTGAGGAGGAAGGAGCGGCAGAATCAATTTGTGATGAACTGAACGCCATCCCCATTCCCTGCCTCCCTGCGCTGCTGTGGGGAAGGAGATCAGGAGAAAATCAGGAGTGAAGGTGATCCTGGGAAGAAGGAAGGGGTGGGTGGAAGGTGTTTTAAGATTTTGTTTTTATTTCTCATTACTCTACTCTGATTTGATTTGCAATAAATTAATTTCCCCAAGTTGAGTCTGTTTTGCCCGTGTTGGTAATTGCTTAGTGATCTCCCCCTGTCCTTATCTTGACCCACGAGCCTTCCATTGTATTTTCTCTCCCCTGCCCACCTGAGGAGGGGAGTGATAGAGCGGTTTTGGTGGGCACCTGGTGTCCAGCCAGGGTCAACCCACCACATTTGTGAAATGAGAAAAGTAAAATATGCTTCATAATGGTCAAAGTCAACACCACTCTGGCCCCTGTATCAATTTGTGAAGCTCCTTCCTCACAGAGAGAAGAAAGAAAAGAAAATATAGACAAATCCACCAAGAAGTTCAGTTACTTTGACAGTCCCAGACCTTAATGCTCTTTGAAATACGGAACAAGAGAAATCATCCCTGTCTTATTTCATAACAAAAAACAATAGACAAAATAAATGAAAAAAATGTATTGATGTGGAAGCAGTCTTCCAAATTTGAGAACTGTTTCTTTTATGAGAAAGCTCTTGTAGTCCAAGAATTTTCTGTCTCTTTTCCTACATTCTACCTTTCAAATAGAGAAGATTAAAGTGTTTAATCATTTTCTAGGGGTAGGTTGCTCTGTATTTTTAAGTAGTCAGAATGTGAGACAATCTTCTTATTTGATTGTTACTTGAAGTTACTCAAGAAGAGCTCTATAACAATTTACTTTTTTTTCAGATATTAAAGCACATGATAATGTGCTTGATATTGTCTTTAGGAATTTACTCAAAATAAGAGGTTGATATTTAGTAGAAGCATGTAATTATTCTTTATTCCTAGAGGAATATGTCTACATTCTGCTGTTTTAAAAAAATAAATTAGTATCCAAATAAGCAGTAATATATATCATTCTGTATACTGACTTGTTAAGGGTCAAAAATAAATGTTATGACAGATCCATAGTGCAAACTCTGGGCAGTAGTGAAGACTCAGATTTATCTACAGTAGAAACAGATGTGAATAAATAATGTACTATCTAGAAAAACAGACAGGAGGAATTGAGCAGCATAATTAAGAAATTTTATTATGGTCTCCAGACATTTGTTTTAATATCAGTCATTTACTTGCCATCTCAGTCTTCCAAAACAGAAAAAATTTCAAAGTCTACCCAGTAAGAATAAACCAAAGAATGCTTTAATGCACACACATTTTAAGAGACTTCAAAGGAATAAACAAGACACAAATGTTAACAAACAAGTATATATTTTTACAATCCCCAGTCCCTGTATTTATCCAAATAGGCTTTGCTGTTGACCCTTGAAACTTCTCTCTCTGCATATGGGTAGTAGAGATTTGCCAGTACTTTACTGCTAAGCATCTCATGTCTTCCAACTATTCCAAGCAATCCAATTTCATTTTTCATGCTCCGAGTCAGGCAAGTCAACACCTGTTCCCTGGTCTGCTGCGGACTACTCTAGAACTGAGTGTAAGAACAGGAAATGATATCATGTTCTGTGTTTTGAGTGCTTGACTTCTTGCAGGGCCCCATAAGCACAGAGAGAGAATATACGTGTGGGAAAGGAAAAGATGCACCTCACATTGGTTAGTCTAGCTGGAAAAAGCTATGAGCCTGGAGGACACAACAGTAGGTTTCCAGAAGAAATGGGTGGGTGGTGGAAAAACATAATACTAAGTCTTAAGAGAAGATTAATCCCCTAGAAACACCTGACAGCAGTTTTCTATGCTGATTTTTTGGTGTGATTATTGTGACAAAACTTAATTTAGCAATTCACTTAGTAAGTCTATCAAAGTTCAGTTCACGCACATCTCAGCCCTGAAATCTTTACTTTTACAGTGAGGAGCAGAAACGTGGGTGATGAAGTAATTTTCACTATAACAAAGAGGAATAGCCCCTGTGCTGGGTGTCATGGCTTTGTGCAGACTTTGGCACCTAGGAAGAGGTGCGTGGGAGTTATACTGGCATCAGAAATGAGGCCCATGTTTCCTACTCTTTTCCTCGTATTGAAGCTGAATCCAGCTGTAGTATTTCAAACTATTGTCTTGAGTTTTTCTTTTGATATGAATAATTATCTGCAGTATCACTGAAATGTTATAGACTATTTTCATTTGACAAAACATTCTCTGGTATTTCCTTGCAAAGATCAGTCTTATTTAAGGAACACTATTACGTGTAACAAGACATTCAAGGAATATTTACATTTCCAATATCTGGCATTTCTTTATCGGTTATAATGTACAATTCACTGAAAACACCCTGTTATAGCTAAATTTCTATTGCAAAAGTTTCCTCAAGTCCAGGATGGAGCTTCAGATCTCAGTAAGAACAAAAATGTCAACCCATCTTCAGAAGACGAAGAATCTGGTCAATGTGGTTCTCTCAGCATGCCAAAGATTAGGACTCCAGTTTCTGTTTTAAATCTACCACATCCTGGGGGATGCCCCTGTCCCTACATTACTGTGCGGTTTCTCTGGCTTACATTCAAAACAAAATAAAAAGATTAAAAAACCAACAAGCAACAAACTAAAACTGGAAATTACATTAAATTTGTTTGATCATGAAACAAAAAACAGCTGGCTGAGGTTTCTAAGACCGTGCCTGTGCCAGGGTATCAAAATGATACAGAAGTGCCTGCACCCGTACCATCAAACACTGCAAAACTGGGTGGCCACTTCCACAGTTTTAACTGGAAACGGACCCTAACCCATACCAGTTCCCAAATTGTGGATGGGAGAGTAATGTGTAGTCCCTGGTATGGTTTGTTTTAACACTTTTAAAATTCAGATGATTTTGTTCCCTTGCTTGGGGATGTTCCTTATTATTGCTAAATTCTCAAGGAGAAGTACGGCCTAAAAATCTCTTTGTACAAGGGAACCGCTAATTTCCCAAATTTATCAAACAAAGACTCAGAGAAAATGGTGTGATTTGTTTTAAAAAGGTTCCATGCATTTTCCAAACTGTGGTTCAGTTTATTTCTTTTAGTTTTGAGGTGAGACTTGAAATATAACTGAATTAGGGAAGCTGCCTGAATATTTTAAATAATTTTCTAACATTTACTGAGATAGTAATGTATTTTGCTTCACTGGTCTTTTTGTTTATAACTGCATTAAAATCTGAGGATCAAGCCTAAGAGGAATGCTCATAGAAAATATGACCAACATAGAGGAAAAGCATTTTAATTCATACTTGTAGTAGTGCTCATGTATAAACCAACCAAGGAACAAAAAAAACTACTGTCATTTTTTATCACTTATAATTAAGTAATAGCATTCAGAGAATAAGCAGTCATCTTTTTGTTATAATCCATCCCATTTCTCACAGAACAGTTATGGTCTACTTTGTTCAGAAGAGCTAGTAAGGAATTTCTTATTATGAACTCGTCATGTGTCTCTGGGAGAAAGTGGAGTATTTGTGTTTGTCTCTTTTGTACCTGCAAAAAGCCTTGTGGAGGAAGTTCAGAGCTGCTATATAAGATATTTCCATCTTGGACTGTATGTTATAACCTCTTTCTCGAAGGAGGATCATTGATTTTTCCTTTCTATATAGCAAAAGATCCTGGCAGCGTAATTTTCCCTGGGTTGCTACCTGCTGACATTCGTTATGAACCATTGAGTGTGTCTCAGTTCAAAGTCCTCCATTGACTTGGAGTGGCTTTTGACCAGGCTTAAAGACACAATACAGAAGTGCCATGGAAAAAAAAAACAACAAACCTTCACAATCTGCTTGTTGCTATTCCATGAGAGAAAGGAGAGAATAAATTATTCATTGTGAATCACTCCGCCTGCCCCGATAGGCGGCCTTTCATAGTGTAACAACTTTAAATGAACTGCTCCCCTCCCCTCCTCCCGAAAGTGCCACCAGTTCTTAATGCATACAGACACTCAATTAACATGATAGGCAAATGACCTAAATGCTAGATATGGCCCACTGAAGACAGCACACTTTTTTATACTTGTGAATATTTTATAGATATTTTTTCTTTTCCACAATCAAAAGGAAAAGATCTTCCAAAGCATTTTTTGTGTGTTAAAAGGAAAAAAAATCAGAGCGAGAACATGCTTATTGTAAAGCAGTTGAGTACTGAGGGTATTCTTTTAGAATATAGCACTACATACCTGTAAGCAGGTAGAGTGCAAAGGTCACTAGGCTGTTAGCTCTTCCACGGTGAAGTTATCTCTTTCTTTTTCTTTGCAATAAAAATTCTAGCTAAAAACCCTGGAATAAAATCCAGGAATCATGGAAAAAAACCCACCTTTTTTCCATAAAGACTTTTGATTTCAATCAGTTGTCATTTTCAGATGGCAAGCTATTTTGTGGGAAAATGTCAGAAGAGCTTTCAATCCCAGGGTTGGAAGTCAGTTCCATACCTAAAATATGCATTTTGCATACTGAATTTGGTTGGTTTGCAATCTGTCCTCTTCCTTCCTCTTTCTTCCCCCTCCCTGCCCTTCTGTCTCATACGTCTACCGTCTTCTTTATTGCCACGCTTTAAATGTGAGTGATCATGTTTTTGCATGCCAGGACTTAATAATTTGACATTATATCATGCAAACACTGCTTCCATGTAACTCACAGGATGCTTAACGCCCCTCTCTCTCCATTCCTTATAGACAAACCCAGGGGAATCTTTCCACTGACCTCAACAGTTTGTGAAAACAGACCTGGATTTTACAGGTCTGAACAGGTTAGTGCAGGGCTATTACTCCAGCTGAATGTAAATACTATCAATCAGCTTCAGTTTTCATCCATTGTAAGTGATTCATCAGGCTTTAATTTTCTTTCTTTGCAGTACATTTTTTATTCTCTGAAACTCTCCTGGGTAAGCTCACCTTGGGCTGTGAGGTGAAAACTTTTGCTATTGAGCATTGTCTGCCCTTTTTCTATTGCAGACCTTTTTTTTTTTCCTTCCATTTTTGCAGATGTCTTTTTTCCTAAACGGGCATTTTCTAAGGCTTGGTAGAATCACAGAAAAGCAAATAGCTGACACTTAACTATACGGACGAGTGTTCTGGATGGCATACTGAATGGACACCAGGGAGAAGAGGTCCTGCCTTCTTGCCACAGGCTTCCCCCATAGCACTAAGTCATTTAACTGCTCTGTTCATCAGGGAGATGTGATTCTACTTCCATTTCTAGCTTGTCTAGTCTATGAGGACTCTAGGGTGGTCGCTACATTTACATACATTCCCTGATATGCATATGTTCCCCATAGCTTTGTCTGCACACCGATATTAATTACAATGGCAAAGATCATGAGGAAAAGAGGGAATTTGAAAATAATTTCTCCTGATGCTTGGTCTCCATAACATGTCACCAGGCTCTGGTGCGTGATTACAATTTCAAGCAAACTCTGTTTTAACAGTTCTGTATTCTCAAATGATATTATCAGTTTGTGATTGAAATCACTAACGCAGTGCTGCAGCTCATGACAATTTTCATTCTGCATTGTTGCTTCAGTGAAGCAACATAGGTTTGCTCTACTTAAGATCTTCCAAATTGGCAATCTACAGGGAATTGATAGAGAAATGCAAGCGCCCCTCCCTGAGGCAGGCAACCGGGAGACAGTGACGTTTGGAACATTAGCACAGCAGTGCACAGAATGGATTTCAGGTTTGTCCCCATTGATTTCCCATCTGAAGCCACTAATCCATCCCTGGCTACAGCTGCAATGCCATCACAGGATCACAGGAGTGTGCAGTCGTAGGCTCTTGAGCAGAACTTACTGTCTTCCCTCAACGTGGATCCTATTCTCTCAGAGCTGACATCCTTGAATCAGATGCCACCTGCTTTCTCAGTCCTGTTTGACAGACTGCATGGCTTTATTAATAACCGGTATCTGTAGGTTTCATCAAAGGACACCGTGGATTATGTATTGAGGATAGTCTCCACCTTGAAAACTGCCAGCGTTCAATGTTACAGGATCAGCCTGACCATTTTGGATCCATTGTGGCTGACCCTGTGCTTCCTTACACCCCTTCAACATTATGTGAACTTTGAATTGTGCTTCTTCAGAGTTTTTACAAATCCAAGGCAACTCCATTTCTGTACACAAACACTTCTGCGACAGTTGTTTTCCCTCTTATTTTTGGCCTTGAGAAAATGGTTCTTCCCCTGTTGAAGTCTTTCTTCTTCCTTTTGTTTTGCAGAACATCATGTCTTATAGATGATCCGCGGAGTGCTTTTAAAACACTCTGTGCTGAACAAAACGTGCTAACATGCAGTTTTAGTTATTCATCCATTTGGAAGGCCAGAAGTATAGATACACCAGTGCTAGCAAAGTCTTGTTATTTTGAGGCTGCCAACTGAAAAAAGTGGAAAAGTCAGGAAGGCAGCCTTTTATAAAGATGTGAGTTATGACATTTGCTCTTCTTACTGTTTATTCTTTACATTTCTGAAATTAAAGTACGGGGTGTACTTTTCCTTCCAGCTAGCACTTGGTGAACATTCTGGTAGAGCTCCCCTGCTTGAGACTCCCCAGGCAGCAGGCACCAATGTTTTAAGGCTGGGATAGCCTGAGACAAGCACTCGCAACATTTCTGGCTTTGGCTGTCTCTGTGGGTGCCCCTTGTAAAGCTCCGACATCACCTTGCATCTCTTTGGAGAACTGGCATTTCTCAGTCCAACCAAAAGGCCCTCCAAGAGCTGGCTTTCTCTGTAGAACACTTGAAAAAAATAAAACCACCCAAAAAACCCCCAGTAGGAAAACCACTTTGGGGTCTTAAGGTTTCTTATCTTTCCTATCGTTTGGAGCACAAGAACTTGTGTGACATGTCAGCAACGAAACATAAGCATGCCAGGCTCAGCAGATCCATGGTAGAGGATGCATTTCGCTACCTGCCTTGGCACTGACTGTCCCTGACTCAGCAATGCATGCAGTGGCTACCCTTGCTCCTCTACTATGCTCCTCTGCAGGCAGCTGCAGTTGGGGTGAAGTCTGTATTCTGAGTGTCTTCACATCCCAGCCCAGCCCCACTGCCTCTGCCTCACCACTAGATGCCTCTGGGCCAACCTTCCCTGACCCTGAAGTCACCAGCCAGGCTGAAATTCTCCTGAGGTGGCCTCTGAACTCCCTGGGAAATCAGGTTGGCTCCCGAGGGCAAGAGGTAGCTGAAAAGTTATGGAGATACCTCTTCCCCTTTGTACCTCCTACCTATCTCAAAACTTCATGGAGTCTCCCCAACCCCACAACAGCTCTCTCAGGATATTCCTCTGTCAATAGCTCATGAAACCATTCTTATCCTTCTCAGGGATCATTCTAGGGGCCCAGTTATGTCAGTGCTGCAGAATTTCTTTTTTGGTGCAGCAGGTAAAAATTATTTTGCCCTCACCCTTGAGATGGCAACATTCAGTTTTGCCTCTGAGAAGCTCTGAGGGAGCTCTGGGCCTTCATATAACCTCTACTGACATCCCTGTGTTTCCCAGGGTCTTAAACACGGCAATGCCTTGAGCTCCACTCTGGTGAATACTCTGGCTGACAAAGCTCTACGTGGCATGCACTTTTATTCCCTAAGGATGTGTGACAGACAAAGAAATTTGCAAACCTTCTAAAAGCAAATATTCCTTAGCTATTATGAGAAAAATACAAATCTAAATTGACTGCAGAACATCTCTGCATAAACAATATACTCTTCATAAAGATTTTTTATCCCACTTAAGTGATTTTGGGCTTGTGAACAAAATCTTGATGAAACCCTTGTCCTCTTCTGTCTCTACTTCCCCATACATGTTTTCTTTTCCAGAACATGGGTCCTCTTTTCACCAGTAGATCTATAGCTGTTATTCTATGATTATTCATATTGCTTGTATAACTCTTTTGATAAATGAAGATTTCTGATTAAAGCTCTAATGACCATTCATTTCAGGGACTATGGTACCCATCCATCCTGGAGGACTGGTGTGAAGGATACCCATTACCACAGTATTGGATAGCCTTGCATTTTATAAATGTATTAGGGTTGAAGGAATGAATTCTCAAAGCAAGCTAGAACAGAAATGAGATTTCAAAGAGGTCCATTTAAAAGTTATTACGCAAGTGTACTTGCGTGGAAGTGTTGTAATAGTCTGATTAGGCTTAGCTTTGTTTTCTTTGCAATTACTTCCTCTTCACCCCTGAAGCATTTTCCTTTTCATTTTGTCATTCTGTTCTTAGCAATTGTTATTTTTTACAAATATTTTTATCCATTATGTAACCTCTTTGCAGAGACCTCGTTTTGTATCTCTGTGTGAGGGACAAGAGTGATAGAAATTGAGTGTGAAGAAAAGCAGAGAGCATGTGGGAGCTGGCCTGTGCTTGCAAGGACAACCAAGTCAACATCATCACCAGGTTATTGAATAAAGCAATATAGGTTCAGGGAACTGGAATGCGTCCTTGTCACGTGCTTTTGGTTTTTTGTTTTTTTTTTTTTTTTTTCTGGGCTGCTTTGTTTTCATAAACAAACTATCCTGATGATAGAACTTAAAATTTGCCATTAAAGTTTATCATGACTTATTTTAGCTTGTGTTGATTACTGCCACCTCAGGAATAGGATCAATAAGGACTCTATAAAGTGTAGACACCAGTGTGTGAACACTACCCTGCAACCCTTAAGGCATGTTAATTCCCAAATGAAGCCATCTTTAGCAGGCTGTTCAATGGAGCAGTGACGCCAACAGTAAGTGATCTACATAAAGATCCAGCCAGAGACAGGGTTTTTTTGAGTGGGAGTCCAATGAATATGATCACCTCTTATGTGTTAAAAATGAGTACATTTGTACATAGTGAAAGTGCTTTGCATCAATTCCAGTGCATTTATCACTTCTGGATTTTATACTTCACAATTATTGAGTCAAGATTTACTCTAAGGTTTGCATCTTACAGAACAGGCTTAGTAAATAGGAGATATCCATGAGAAGACTATAAGATTAACACCCCTGTGCACTCCTTCGGGACAAACCTGGACAATGGGATAACCTCCAGTACAATATCCAGACACAGGTCCATATGAAAAAGAGAGTTAGACAAGGTAATGTACCATCCGCATTCAGCTCTGTTGAAAATACTTTTTTCTTCCTTTCCTTATCGTTGTTTGCCTTCCATGGGCTGTGAAGTCAATTCAGCAAAATTAATCAGCGTGTCCTAAGATAGAATTGCACAGCATTCTGTTGGGAGTATGAAAATTATGCCTTGTTGGAAGGGATGCAGAATTGCAAGCACTGCAGCATGCTGCCAAGCATCAGTGAATATTTGACAAGGTTTATTTAGGTTAATCCACCCTTTCCTTAAAATACTTCAGGAATGGAAAGGCCATGGCCAAACTTTATGCCAACTTTGTCCTTTGAGTCTAAGCTAAAAATAGCCCACAAAAGGTTCCTGGGATTGAATTTTTGTCTCCAAGAGTTCTCAAAAGGAAATGCCGCAACCCAAAATAATCAATGTGTACCACACCCCAGGGACAGGTGAATCTGTTTTGTTTAGTTCCTATTTAAATATTTCTTTAGCGTATCCTGGATTCTTCCATAATTTCTTTTAAAATACATACACCTGCACTGGAGCTGCAAAGGGATGCACAATCAAAGACAATTCTCTGTTCTAAGAGTGATTTTTAAGAGAAACATAGTGATTTTCTTTTCCCCTTTACAATGTGGAAGACCAGTCCAGAGTCAGGGATGTTATCTTCAGCTTTGGGAATAATGCTTCAGTTTGTTCTTGGGTCATTCTCATATAACCTCTATTATCTTATAACAAGATGTTTGCAAGTAGTCCCAATATGAATTTCTGAAATACATGTACTAATGTGGATTTGACTGGAAAAATGGGGTCTGATCTCTACAATGTGGGAAGAAATACTCAGAAAATAGGAAGAATGATGTGGCAAACATAATTATCAGAGCAATTGTAACTGAAATTAGAGTAATTCTCACATCAGTGCCTACATCAAGCTGTATTCTATCTGTTAAATGGTGATTTGTGATGGTATGGAAAAATGCTCCTCAGACAATGGAACAGTTTTTCTTAAAGTGAACTAAAAACATTCACTCAAATAGTTATTTTTCAATATGAAGTAAATTGGAATTAAAAGTATTTAGTCCTTTCAGTCTCACCTTAGGAGAAATTTTTGCTGTGATGTCTGGATTCACAGTCAGTTGGCTAGACAAGTGTAAATTCCAGATTGCTCCAGTCTTAGTAAGCAGAAGCAACAGTTGGTTATTTCTCAGATTAAGTTTTCTATCTATTCAGTGCCCTCTGTGGGGTATTTAAGGGTTTTACACCATAAATTGGAGAAAGCCTGAAAGGCAAGATCCTGATTAGCTCTCAGTTGGATGGTTAGCTCTCACTTCTGCTTGACTGACCCACCAGACTTTTCACGTGCAATGGGCTGGGAAGAGAACGGGATTCATTAGCATAGCTGTTAAAGCAACATCACAGTGAGGTGTGCTCCAGAGCTTTCCGGGCAGCTCTCCAAGCTCTGCACTACAGGCTCTTGTGTTCTCGTTGGCACAATGGAGAGTGAACTCCATTCCCAAGGTGTGAAGCCAAACAACAGAAACAGACATAGGATGGGAGAGGTAACTATTATTTCTGCATCCCATGAGTGCACTCTGTAGAGAGCAACTAGAGAAGCCAGCATGAGGCCACAGGTACTCTGCTCTAAAAATACCTATAGATTAGGGCACGAGGGAAAACTAGGTGAGAAATGTCTGCTTTGCGGATCTACAGGAAGGTTGATCACTACCCTGAGTGCAGTCAAGGTACCCTCCTTCAGCAGGTTTTTTGCTTGACTCACTAAACAATAGGTGTGTGCAGATGTTACATCTCCAGAGGAGCAAATGAGAGGGAGCTGGAGTACATAAAACCTTGTAAGTCAATGCCTAAAGGAAAAGTTAGGAGATGTTTAACATCATGATATGATCATCACGGCCCACAGTGTTTCAGTATTTGTTGTTTTTTTCCAGTGTCCATCCCAGGTATAAATCCCAATAGATCTGTGCCTCTAAGGATCCAGAGAAGTAACATGTTTGGCTGGGAGCCACCTAGGGTAGACTGCTGACAAGGTAGGCAGCTTCTGTGCTAGCTGAGAACAAGTTTTTAACCAATATCTTGTCCTTTGCTGGGGTCTGAGACTTTAGCAGGATCTTCTTTCTACTGCAGGTCCTAAGTTCAGCGCTCTCTTTCAAGGTAGTACCCCATAACTTTCCTTTAAGGACTGTCATCATGGTGCTGCTCTTTTCCTCCCTTAGCCTAAGCAGATTCAGATCACATCCTCCACCTTTCTGGAGAGTTCTTTGTGCATCAGACTGAAGGCTATGCCTGCCCAGCTGTAAATGGAATAAGGTAAAAAGAGGGGAAGAGAAAATTTACAATTTTAGTTGGAGTGATGAATCTCTGAATGAAATATAACTCAAGCTATATAAGTTTGGGGAGATTTTACCATCTGTGTAGTTTTCTGCAGAATCATTGTTACAAAAAAAAAAAAATAAATAGAGGTACAGATTTTTGTTTGTTTGCTTGCCATAGCTAACTCATCATTTACAAAGTGGTCATATTTACCACACATATCTGGCTTTTCTGGATGTTGAGCTCATTTTGGTAGGCTTTTTATATTTTTTTTTTTAGAAATTTTTGTTTTAATCAGACAAGAATATGTCAGAATACTGCATGTGGCCCCATTACGAGGAAGGTAGAGGTCATGACTTATTTATTCCTTAAAGTTTGTCCTGTAGAGGAGTGGCTGTGTGAATGCCTCTGTGACTAATGCAGTCCAGATCATTTGCTAGTGAATAAAACCCAGAGGAGTGAACGTTTGTGCTTTGGTCAGAGGAACAACCAAACGTGACTCAGACAAAACTGGCTGAGAAAAAAGATGTTTACTGTCTTTCCTTTCTCTTTTTCCCTTCTTTTTCCCAGTTCTTTCTCTCACTTTTCTCCACATTGTCTGGTCTGAGATGTCTCACAGAACATAAAACGTATTCTGAAACACAGACAGTTGCAGCAGGTGTTGGGTAGGTCTGCATGATATTTGAGGGGTTTGGACACAAAGCAGGAGGAAATCCTTATCTAGGCATAACTGGATCACTAAAATGCGACAAAGCAACAGCAGTAAGGAAGCTGGTGCTTAATCCAAAACAATTCAGGGATCCTTAGTGCAAACCAGGACTGGTCTGAAAAATGTGGTCACTGGGCTTGGGTTACATTAAAATATGGCCTTTCCAGGAAAAGAGAAGGGAAGGGAAGGGAAGGGAAGGGAAGGGAA